>JARNGD010000091.1:0-141428 GCA_031001845.1 Achaetomiella virescens
GCACCAGCTGCAGCTGGACATTGCTAGATACTTCGCGGGTTTGTAAAGAGGAGCGACCCGCTGCTTCCGCTTGGAGCTCCTGGTTGTCGAAATCGATTCTTCGCTGCCAATAGTCGGGGGACCCATACTCAATCTCTCCCTCAGTTGGAGTCCGGCCGCAGCTGTGTAGGAATCCGTGGTGTAAGTGGGTGTGTCGGCGTTCATAGGGGTGCCAGGGCCGCAATGAAATAATCGGCCGTAGTGCGTGTTTCCCGCGCTGGCCTGTGGACCGTGGTGTCTGAAGGTCGAAACGGGCGGGTGTCCTGCGAGGAGCACATGACGTCCCGTGTTGGCGCCGGGGTAGCGACGGTGTTGTTGCTATCCGGCGTCATCACGTTTGAAGTCCTCACTGCTGTTGACCAAGGTCTGGACTGATCCTCCCGGGGAGGAGATACCGCCACGCAGTGGATCGCCGTCCCATTCTTCAGAGGGATAGGCGATTCGTGCAACTCGACGAGCAGCTCGTAGCCGTCGAGAGTCGATAACAGGTGGAGAAGGACGATATTTCCGCCGGGTGAAGCTGGAAGACGCAACAAGCCCGATAGAACAGGTTTGATAGGTCGCCGGTTTGGCCATGAGAACAGTACGAGATCCATGTTGGAGAACAATGGTTTCCATGTTCGATTCCGGTGGTGTCTGGGAGCTGGTAAAATCGGACAATGCTGTGGCAGGCTCTCCGTTAGCCTTTGGCGAAAAGACCAGGGGATTAGAACCAGTAGTGCTGGTCTGGTGACAGAAGGAAGAAACCACTCGAGGACAAGGCTCAAAGAAAGTGCATGGAAATGTTGTAACAATATATACGAGAGCCGTAGTAGACTACTACTTACCGCGCTCTTCCCTGGTAGGCCGGAGCCAAGGAGTCTTCGGGCAGTGGCTTGGTGAGCTTAGTTGTGAGAAGGTTGGGTGCAGCTTGTGTGCGGGCACGTGGACTTGAGTCTTGCGGGCGACAGGCGATAAGGACAGTTGCTCTCATATGCCCTTATGCAACGGAAGGAAATTGTTACTGAAGCGTGCTGGTGCAGATTGGACCCTGAGTCCCAAGGTCTGGATCAGCTGCCGCCGTCGATGGACTTGGTTCTTTCGCGTCTCGCTTCACCTGCATAGTGTATGCAGCCCAGCGGCAACCAGACCTGCATAGAGCCGCTCATGCTTTGCTTGAAAGCACGCTTGGGGTGAGGAATGGCGGGGAGAAAGCGACAAGGGGTAGAGCGTTCATATTCTTGTTGGCGGAAGGAGGGGAAGGCGGCGAGAAGTGATGATATCTCTAATACGCCGTATATTTGTACGGTTGAAGAAGAAATAGTATCGTACATTCTTGTAAATACGCCTGAAACACAATCTTAGGCAGATGGATCGATAAAGTCTTGGGATTTTAAGGACATCTGTGTGTCGGATTGGCCTTGTTCTTGGTGGAGGGATGAGATCGGGAGCAGTCCAGAGTGTCAGTTGCATGCTGTGGTTACAAAATTCGACATTTGACATAGGAACGTCGATACCGATTTCTTTCTGCGTTGAATTATGTTGAACATACTCTCCTGTATCTGGCACCGCAAATAGTTTCCAGCCCGTGGTAGGCGGGCTTGCTTCCTCTAAGCAGCTTTCGCAGCTCACGACTACCACGACCCTATCAAGGGTGGTGTTCTGAGTCATCTTGTCCTAATAGCAGTCGTTGCTCATAGATGCTTGAAATATATATCATTCATTCCTTTCATTGAGCCGATCAGTGATCAGCATAGTATGGGATATGCGTCTTCGAGCTGTGTGTATCTGACCTGACCTCCTGACGGACGCCTCGACTAATGTCAGATAGACCTGAGACGAGTTGGCGCGGCCGCTGTTGTGCCGTGACACACGCAGCCTCCCGCTGGCAACAAGTAACAACACGACGCGGTGAATGCATTGTTTCAGGCTTCTGCGCTGCTACACAAAGGACCCAACCAGTACCGGAACCCTTATGCTCCCATCAGGTGTCGATGAGTTTCTCATCTTTGAGATGCCTTAAGTTGCCGTGGTCCAGGCAGGGGGCAGGGAAGCGGACCTGTAGTGGCGCTGGGGACCCCAGGGCGGACGTCCCGGGCCGTTCGCGGCCGGACAACGTCATTGACGAACTGTCGAACCTCGGACGGTGCTCAGTCTGCCTCTGGATACTGCCTCAGATCAGGATTGGTGGGTTCAAGACGGCGCCTCATTGCCATGGCAGCTAGCGAATGGGTTGGGCCCCTCGAAAGGCGACGTTCGGAGAGCGATGTTTTTGTGTCGCCCAGGAAACCCGCAGTGGGCAAACAGACAGACGCCTCGGAACAACACCTGAGTCAGACGGGCCGGGTTGAAAGTTTCAACTTTTCACCTCTTCAAGGAACCCCACCGCATCACCAGGCCTGGGTGCGATAAGCTGTGGCCAAGCTCAAGACGCCATTGGATGAAGACATTGGCAGGTAACTCCCTCCTCAAGGAATATTGATCCTTCCGAGGCCCCGTCGGGGATCTTGCCAACTGCATTGCCGGCGGTCTCAGGGCGGGCGTCCATCTCGTACCCAGGTCATGTGGCCAGCGTTCTATGAGGGAAAGTGGAATGCCACGCATGGGCGAGACCCTCTGTCAAGCTTTTCATTATGTGGACGTTACTGCATAAGCCAGGCACCGCACAGGCCTGGCGTGGCGAATCAGCGCCGCAAACCGCCCAAGCTTACTCGATGGTTACTCGATTGAAACTAAAAACCTCACGATGGCTTCGGATGGCGGCCCAAAACGGAAACCAGGGGCGGTCCTGCGGGAGTGCCACGAGGAGGCAGGGATGACCAGGAAAGGCTCTTTGATCAGCCATCCGCGCCGCGATTGGATGAGGGGGCGCGTCTGACCCTTCACGTCCACTTGAGACCCTTCGGAGAACGGCTGGCTCCGATCTCGAAATGGCAGCCAATGAGCGCTCGTTGATAACAGAAGAGGTTCAGGGGGTCCTTTGCGGCGACATCGTGCCCCGTCCATGCTCCAGCCCGCTCAACTTTTTTCTCGTGTCCCACCCCACAGCCTTTCCGCGCGCATCTCGGTCAACAGAGGGATGGCATTCCCGTCCGAGGAGATGGGATTGCTTCGGGATGGGGCGGTCTGGGGCCCGTTTCGGGCCTTCGCGGTGGACCAGCTTGCGCCGAGCCAACCCCCCTCCCTCCCCCCCCACCATCACCGGGCCGCGATCGATGGGTCGTTTCCAGAGCCGTGGAGCCCTCGCCCTGTCCCCAGTCTCTTTATCTTTGGTGTTCGCCCAGCTGTGCGAACGATCACCCGTCCCTCCCGGCGACCTATCGTCCACTTGACGTAGGTGTGAATCATCCTTCTCGGCGCCCCGGATCGTGCAACTCGGAAACCTGCTTTCCTGATTATCGTTCCTCGACTCAGACTCCCCTTATCTGGCTGACGTCGAGACAAGCCCCGGCGAGTCCCTTTCAGCCGTAAGGGCACCGGGCCCGCGACCTCGGTGTTGCCCGGGCCTTCCCCATACCTCTTCCTCTTCTGCCGTCACGCTCACAATTGGAGCACTGAAGCCTGCTCGTCGTTGGAACATTCCTCGAAGCCGGAAACATGACGGTTCCACACAACCCGGCTGACGCGCCCGTCGTTGTCCTTGCCTCGACAAGGACTGTCCTCACTCTCCCGGACGACTCACTGGTGCTCACTCCGGCGACCATCATCATCTCACCAGAAACCGGCAAGATCCTGTCCGTGGTTCCCGAGGTGCTGCCCCAGAGCGCCTTTCCGGCCGACGCGGTGTACCAGGACTACAGTCCCAAGCTGCTGCTTCCGGGTGGTCGATGCTCACGTCCATCTTAACGAGCCGGGCCGCACAGAATGGGAGGGCTTCAACACGGGCACCCAGGCCGCTGCCTCGGGCGGCGTCACCACCGTCATTGACATGCCCCTGAACGCCATCCCTCCCACCACCACCCTCTCGGGCTTCAAGGAGAAGCTCGCTGCCAGCCAGGGGCAGTGCTGGATCGACGTCGGCTTTTATGGCGGCGTCATTCCCGGGAACGCCGCTGAGCTGCTGCCTCTCGTCGAGGCCGGTGTTCGTGGCTTCAAAGGGTTCCTTATCGACTCAGGGGTGAGTGCTCAAGCGAACATCAGGCGGTGGTTAGATGGATCACTGACCATTTGACAGGTTGAAGAGTTCCCCGCGATCTCGGCGAAGGACATTGAACTCGCCCTGACGACGCTCAAGGATACACCCACCACGCTGATGTTCCACGCCGAGATGGTCCCCTCCCATTGCCGACTCGGTAGGCGACGCGGTGCAGCAGTCCGATCCCCCGGCTCAGCCTGCCGGAGAGCTCAACAGCTACGACACCTTTCTCGAGTCCCGTCCCCCTGTGTTCGAGACGTGTGCGGTCGCCGAGATCCTGTCAATGGCGCACCTCGCCCCGCAGCTCCACCTCCACATCGTCCACCTCTCGCAACCGAGTGCATCCCGATGCTGCGCAACGCTCGCAAGAGCGGCATCAACATCACGGCTGAGACGTGCTTCCACTATCTCGGCCTCGCCTCGGACGACATCGAGGACGGCGACACCAGGCACAAGTGCTGCCCTCCGATTCGCACTCAGACTAACCAGGACCGACTCTGGGACGAAATTGCCGACGCCGACGGCTGCATCAAGACCATCGTGTCAGACCACTCCCCCTGCACTCCTGAGCTGAAGCTGCTCCCTCCTCACCTCCAGACCGTCTACCAGGACGGCCCCCGCCCTGCCATGCGGCACTTCGATTCCGGCATCGACGTGACTCTCCCAACCGCCGCTACCGCATCCAATACCTCCCCCGCCCTCGTCGGCATCCGCAAACAAAAGCAGGGCGACTTCTTCGCCGCGTGGGGCGGCATCTCGTCCGTCGGCCTGGGCCTCCCCCATCCTGTACACCAGGGCGCTCGAGCGGAAGGCGCGCGGCCACTCGGCCCCCTCCATCGTCGACATCGTGCGCATGTGCTGCCAGGCGACGGCGCAGCAGGTCGGGCTGGCGCACCGGAAGGGCGGGCTCCGCGCCGGCATGGACGCCGATATCTGCGTGTTTGACGACGAGGACGTGTGGACGCTGCGCGCAGCCGAGATGCGCTGGAAGAACCGGTGCTCGCCCTGGGAGGGGCATACCTTTAGGGGGAGGGTGCAGGAGACGTGGCTGAGGGGTAGGAAGGTGTTCCAGCTCGGCGGGGAGAACGCGGGGTTTGTTGGCGGGCGGCCGGTCGGCGAGGCGATTGTTGAGAGGAGGACTGTTTGACGGAGGGGGTTTGGAGTTGGTGTCAGCGACATTTCGAGCGGTTTGAGCAGGTAAGCGCAGCGGGCGTGCCTTCAGCTTCTTTGGTTCTGCGAATACCCGGGCGACGAGTTCTGCTTGAGAGTTTCGAGTTGATGAAGCGGATGAGTTTTATTACCGTTAGCTAGACCTAATTACATAGTAATGCGTCGGATCCTGCTTTGAGCACCTGTAGATGTGGGCATGTGAGAGGAGCACCAAGATACCTGCAGAGCGCATCCTCACGTTGCAGAGCCTAATTCCAACCAAAATGGCCTCGGGAGCCATCCGAAAAGAGCAGTTTGGCCGTCCCAGCTCCTCGCTGGATCGCCCATCTCGCTGGAAAGAGCGATTCGGCAACAGTGACGACACAGCACGGAGCAGCCGACCTGCCGGGCTTCCGACGTGTGGAGCAGCCCAAGCCTCCCCTTCAGGCACGGCTGCCAGGGATCGCTTCCCCAGGGAAATGAAGACCCAGCTGGAGGACACGCAATTGCGACTTGGAATCATTGAGCCAGTTCGGTTCGTCGTGAAAGCGTTGCGTATTTGTATGGACCAAGATGGATCTCGGGACACTCATAACCTCATGCTCCTGGAAAGGAGAACCCCTCTGGGATACCAGATCGTCGCCGTCAAATTCCCAGCAGACTGGTTTCTCGCCAACCCTGGTTAGACCGTGCACTGGTTGCCAAGGCCCCTGGGTTTGACTGATGGGGAAGGCAGCAAGACGCCATTTGACCAGGGCTGGTGTCCAGGGTGATACGAGAAAGATGAGCGAAAGCCCAAGAACTTTGAAGGAAAAGGCACCGTTTCAGGGCGGCCTCAAGGGGAATCCCGTTGAACATGACGAGTGATAACTCCATCATTGTTGCTGTCGGTTGCGCTCCCTCCTGGCCATTTGTGATCGCCTTCGCCCTCCCCTTCCACTCCAAAGTGACTTGGCGAGGTGGTCTGGGCTCAGTTCTGCAGGCTGTCCCTTTGTTGTCAGCCCACCTGAACTTCGATTGGGCAGAGCGCTCCACACAATTTCCCCCCCAGGCCCCGGCTGCTTCGTGCCGGTCACTACACTCAGCCAACCTCAGCCACCACCAGCATTGGAAGTCCTGCCTACTTGATTCCACTTCCACCTCCGCTTCCCCCTCTGAAAACGCGCAAGGAGATGACAACAGTGCTCACCCATCGCAATCGCTGGCCGACGTGCATTTTTCGGTCTTGATGCCATTAGGACGCAGAGAGCACCGCAAACGTGTACGAGGCAGTGAATTGGCCAGCCCGCCTACTTCCTGCGAGCCAAGCACTGGAACCTAAGCAACTCCTCCGCCCGCCTCACAACCGCTCTCCCCTAATTGAAAGATTGCGCCGCCCAAGCGCCGCGCCAACGACACCTCGACACACCGCCGCCGAGTCGACTTGGGTGTGCTTTCGCCCCTCGACCCGACGGCATCCGGTCTCCATAATCAAACGCGACATTTACGGGAATTCATTCGGTTGCCAGAGAGCATGCGAACCGCCCCCAGCCGTAGCTAACCCACCTCCCCGATAATCCCTCTTCGCGTTCCCACGACCCCGACGAACCTACCCCCGAAATGCCCTCCTTCGTGCTAGACGCAAGCACGACAATCGACTCACAAACTTCTGGCGTTGTCCACCTCGATGGGCCTGCCGTGTACGGCCTCGCACAAGGAAAGGCCGATGCACAGGTTGCTCGTCAGCCGCACTCGCACACGTCAAATGAGAGCTTCGACGGCAGCTCGACGAAATCGACCAGCTCATCCACGACATCAGAGACATCGGTAGAACCAGACCAGCGCGTGGCTAAGGGCCTCTACCACCCACCGAGCATGAACTCGCTCCCAAATGGGAACCCTGGCGGAGGACTAAACGAAGTGGACGCCGCTGACTCTGCGCGCCGGAAACCGCTTCCGTTCAGCAACTCCACGACACTTGTGGACCGGACGATATCGGCTTCATCGGCGAGGCCGAAAGAGGATGACGCCGCGAGCCTAAACCCATTGACGCCCTTCCGCGCACCAGTACTGGGCGCAGGATCGGCTCTCGCAGCCCGGTGTAGAGTGTATACTTACATCCCGTCAGCAAAGCAGATATTCGTACCGTCGAAAACGGGTCTGCTTCTTCTCCACTCCCCGTTGCCAGCGCCCCCGCTCTCGCACCCCAAGCGTCCAGTTCAACTTCGATTCCAAGGGGCCAACCAAAAGGGCCCCACCGGTATTCATCTCCTCCGGTATACGAGCAGAGTCCCGGCTCGTCCGGGCCGTTGCAGTCGCCGCCAGTGCCCGGATCAAGCACCGCCATACGTTGGAGGTTCCCAAGGCTTCGTCCGCACGGGGTTCGCGAGATGGAGTCGACACTGCCTTCTCGAGCGGCAGATTTTCTCCCACGGTTGGAGGCGCTGGGACGCGCAGAGCATCGCTGAGTTTGGTAGGAGGAACACACGATCGCTACACTCGGATGGGCCGCGGGATGAGATCGTGCCGGATGAGGATGCCATGCGGTGGGCAGAGGCGTACAGGCAAAAGCGGCGAGCAAGAGAAAGGAGGAGGGAGATTGAGGATGACGACAGGGTGCTGGTCGGGACCAAGGTTGACGAGACGCATGCCAACTGGGTGACAGCGTACAACATGCTGACCGGCATCCGCGTGTCCGTGTCGAGAACCAACGCGAAGCTCGACCGCCCCCTTACCGACGCCGATTTCGATGTCAAGCAGAAATCCACTTTTGACATCGCCGGAACGAGCTTGTCCCGTCAGCCAAGTACGACTTCAAGTTTAAGGACTACGCCCCCTGGGTGTTCCGCCACCTGCGCGCACTGTTCCGCCTGGACCCGGCAGACTATCTCATCTCACTGACAGGAAAGTATATCTTGTCAGAACTGGGCTCACCAGGAAAGAGTGGAAGCTTCTTCTACTTCTCTCGGACTACAAGTACATCATCAAAACGATCCATCACGCGGAGTAAGTTTCTCCGCAAGATCTTGAAAGACTACTACCAGCACGTCAAGGACAACCCCAACACCCTCCTGTCCGCAGTTCTACGGCCTTCACCGTGTCAAGATGCCCTACGGCAGGAAGATCCATTTCGTCGTCATGAACAATCTCTTCCCTCCGCATCGAGACATTCACCAGACGTTCGATCTCAAGGGCTCGACTGTTGGCCGTGACTACAAGGAAGACGATCTGGAGAACAACCCGAGGGCAACCTTGAAGGACCTGAACTGGCTGCGAAGGAAACGACACCTGGAGCTGGGCATCCAGAAGAAACAACTTTTCCTTGAACAGCTGCACAAGGATGTGCGGCTCTTGCAAAGACTGCAGATTATGGATTACTCTTTGCTGGTCGGCATCCATGACCTCCAGAGGGGCAACGAGGAGAACTTGAGGGACAAGACTCTGCGCGTCTTCAACCCGGGCGGGGATCAAACGCCCGAGGACTTTGACCCCAACTCGGTCCTCATGCGGACTCCCTCAAAGCTGGAGAATCAGCGCAAGGCCAGAGAGTTGAGGCAGATGATCCAATCCGAGAAGCCGGTTCCGATGGGTCAGACGAGCAGCAGGATGCCAGACGAGCTTGAGGAAGGGCACAACCGACAGGGTTTCATCTTCAACCAGGACGATGGCGGCTTCCAGGCGACGCATGAGACAACGCGCCTGGCAACGAGATCTACTACCTGGGAGTGATCGACTGCCTGACCCATGTAAGTTTTCCCGCTTCTTTTCCTGTCGTGTCTTCACAGCGCCAACTGACATTTTTTCAGTACGGTATGATCAAGAAGATCGAGCACTTTGGAAAGGCCCTTTCAAGTGATCGCAGTCAGATCTCGGCCCTGCCACCGCACGAATACGGAGAGCGATTCATCAAGTTCATCTCCAGCGTCACCATGTCGCCGGAGGAGGCCATGCGAGCTGCCCAAGAGCGAGACGCTGCGCTCGCAGCCGAAGCAGCAGGGGCCGCTGCGATCCCACCCGCCCCCCAACTATCAACCTCCGTTACCACCTTCCTCTTCGCCTTCGGGACAGAGGTTGGTCGAGCAGGCAAGGAAGGCGGAAGCGGGACGCAGAGAGGACAGTGTGCCCGACCGGACTCTGAAGACGACCGTCGCCTCTCCCAGCTCCCACGGCAAGGGCGTCCCCGGACCTGAGCGTCGAGAAACTACGGTTCTGCCAGTCGTTGAAGAAGCCGCCGAGGGTACATCAACCGGTGACCGCAGCCGGAATAGCCGCGTCAGCAGCCTTCTCACAGAAAGCGACGGCCACCCACTGACTCCCGCCAAGGACGGCGTGGAGAGGGAGCCAGGGTTCGGCAACCCGCTGCTTCGGGGACCGACCGGTAGCCGTGGCAGCAACAGCAATGGCAAGATGCGGTCACCGCCGACGCCGCCGAAAAGCGGGCAGACGAAACCGGAGAGTGCCGACAGCGGATACGGAATTGGCGGCGGCAACAGCAGTAGCAGCGGCGGCCTCAAGACCCTCAGCGGATCCCAGAAGTCAATGAATGTTCGATCACAGATCAGCCGCGACAGCCTTGAAAAGGCACTGCCGCCCTTGCCGACAGCGAGGGACTCACCTCGGCCGCAAGACGTATCGTAGTGCGACAACGTTGCATCCAATGTGGGTTCCCGGCGAGAAGCGAGTCAAGGGAGAGAGTCAGTGTCGGAAGAAGAGAAGCGAAGTCGAAAGGGTGGGAGCTGGTCCGACTCAAGTTCCTGGGGATGATGACGCCGACCAGAGCGCTACGCAACTTCCGCGGGTCTAGAACGACAGGACGATCCACTCCAGCAAAAGGCGAGAATAACATGAAGGGAAGGGAAACTGTACGAACTATGAGGATTGGACGCATGTTCTGCACCCTTCTAATTTGTCTCGTCTCCTTGAAGAAGCAGCATGATACCATAACGCATCAAACAGCATAAACATAGCCAAAGTTTTCTTTTGTTGTCTCTTTCCCTTTTTGTCGTCTCCTTTCTCCTACCCTACTTATTACATGTACATAGCTGGTTTCTCGCATTCATGTTGTTTGGATCCATATTTTGTGTCTCGTCATAGTAACTCATAGCCGGCCGGGTTGTTGTTACTTCGGTTGCACTGTTGGTGGGTAGAGAGAAATTAGACAATATTATGGATATGGCAGTCTCTGGGAGTGTGATGAGCTGGTATTCGTGTCACAGCGCTTCCTATTTTGCATATGGCTCTTTTCTTTCCTCTTAAGGACTGATGGGTGTCGACACGATCTGACTGGAGGAGGCATTGCCCGAAGGATGGTAACGAATTGCCAAATTGTATACAACTCTCAGGATACAACAAAAAATAAGAAAAAAAAAAAGGAAAGAAAAAAGGAATACAAAATAGGATCGGGCAAAAGGACGGAGATGAGTTTAGAGCCGGATACCGGAAAGGCATAATATGTTGGCTTTGTGCTTTGGAGCATCACTTTCACGTCATGCACAGAAGGGTGGGAGGGAAATTTTCATGATTCTAGGCCCAATTCCAGCCAACGCCGAGCCCAAAGAAGAGGAGACATAGTACACATGTTGGATATTTTGTACACCTCTGCAGCGGCGGTACCGCCCAGAGCCATCAGCCAACCACGACCGGATTGTGTCGAATCACCTCCCGCAGTGAAGTCGGTTTGTACATCCATCTTGTTCGCCCCTTGTGCCTCGAGCTCCTTGATGCGGGCTTTCTTCTGGATATTCCTGGCACCCGCCACTTCTTGAAGTATGTGACCTACACCACCGCAAACCACTCGGTCAGCATCATCCCGATCCCCATAGCATCCACGAGAGTCCTCCCCCCGGCCAAGAGCTCATGGAAAGGAAGGAGGGTGTTTTGATACTCACCCACTGCGCCGCACAATCCCTCTCAAATACCTCCCCCTCCTTCCCGCAAACCTTGGCCGCCTTCTTGTCCCTCCTTGAGTGCGTCGACGATCCCGTTCGCGTCCAGGCAGGCAAAGTAGCCATCGCGGGCCTCCCAGCACTTGGCGCGCTCGGCGCGGGTCGGGGCCACGGCGCCCGTGCGGACCTCGCTCGCGCGCTTGTCCGTCTCGGAGGAGAAAGAGGCCGAATAAGCCCTTTTGAGTCGGGATGTTGGAGTCTTGGAGAGCGGGACGGGCGCGGCGATGGGGGGCAAGGGTCTTGTATGCGGGATATCGGTCTGTGGATGTGGCGGGTGTTGTCGTCGGGGCGGCGGATGTCGTGGTCTTTGATGTCGGTGCGAGCTTCGAGCTTCAAGCTTCAGTGCCGGCGGCTGCGCGGGATGTTCCGCGATGGGAATCGGTGCCAAGCTGGGCTGTGGAACTGCCGTTTGACCCTGGTTCATCGAAGTTTACGTATTTTACGGATCTGTACAGAGGCTTGCTAAGTGCTGCGTACTGTGTAGGATTGCGCTTGCGCTGCCTGTGCGTCGTGCGCACATGCCGGACAACGGCCCATCTCCCAGCAAACTTCTGTTGACAGGCTTCCTCAACGAGGCAACAAGACGAACATCACAATCCCGCCCACGCGAAGATAAAGCAGTACAATCCAATAGTTTCGAGCTTCCTCCGCCGACTCGTGGGTGCCCATCTGGTTGGAATCTGTCGAAATCAGGACCTCCACCAAACAAGCTTTGGAAGCCCCAACGCGTCCTCACAAGGCGGCCAGCCTGAACTGAGTCGCCTACGACTGCGCATTCCAAAGACCCCGCCGAGAGCTGGCCCGCGATTAACCAGCTAATCTTCTCCTCCGTCCATCCAGGACTAGCTCCTCCATCACAGACATGGCGCGGCGACGACGGCCTCCTCGTCCCGCGCGCTCGCCGAGCTCCCGCCCCTCAAGATTCCTCAGCCAGATCGCTGCGCTCCAGGGACTCTACTATGCCGCGGCGCTGGTGCTGATGCTCTCACCGCGCTGGTCGCGGGCACCAAGTTCAGCAAGGACCTCGTGTTTGGCTGGGACCCGTGCGCGGCGACACAACACAGGGGTGGCTGGCAGGGTTTATATGGGTGCTGGATTGGCGGCTGGTAATGTGCGTATCTTGGCTGAATCATGCCCTCTTTTATCCTGGAGATGGTCACTAACCTTGTCTCCAACAGGGCTGTCGCGATGGTGATCCTCATCGGCCGCTCCAAGCTGGTCCTCGACTTTGCGCTATCACTGCACGGCATCCCCTGGTTGTGGTAACGCTGTACTCTGGGCAGCTGCCGCGGAATACGGCCTGGTGGTTTTCGATGGCGGCGGCGAGCGCAGTCTCGGTCGCGCTGGCGACATGGGCTGCCGCTATCGCGAACTGAAACCGATATCCTTTGGTGGGGAGAGTGCTGCATCAGGATCAGGGGAAGAGTAGGAGAGGACGAGTAGATGGCGTGGATAATGCGGTGCTGATGGGGACGAGGAACAAGGAATCTCGCGCGGCAGAGGGAGGGGAGAGGGAGTGACGGGGCCGGCGAGTACGAGATGGTTACCATGAATGGTGAGGCAGGGAGTAGCATTGAGGGTTTTCTTTACCTGGGATAGACATTCAACAAGCGAGCATTTGCATAGTGTTGGTTGGCGATTTCAACCTCCACTCGAGTACTCCCCTTCAACTTTTATGGTCCTAGGCGTACGACGAACCTCGTCCTTCGCGTCAGCAACCCCACCCGCGCCGTCGACGTCTTGCTTCCCCGCGTTACCTCCGAGGACAACCCCGTTCTGTCCCCAATGCAACAGCCGAAGAATGGCGTTGTAAACCCTAACCCTGTTCCCAGTTCCTCGGTCAACAACCGAATTGAGACGGGTAGCACCGGCGGGGCTCCACGGCGGGCAGGGAGCAAGCCGGTAATGATAAGACGACGATCCTCGGGTGTTCAACTCGAGTCAGACCCGGATCGTCGTCGTCGCGTTCTCCTCCGATTCACTCAGCATACGACCACGTAGCGTACCGACGAGACCGGTGACGATGTCCAGACTTCTTCTTAGACGCTTGTCTCGCAGGGCCCTGCTTCCTGCTCGCTCCGTGCAGGCTGCAAGGACCTATGCCTCGACGTCTTCGGCCTCGCAGTTCAACTGGGAGACCCCCTCAACTCCAAGAACCTGCTAACCGAGGAGGAGCTCGCCATCTCCGAGACAGCGGAGCGGTACTGCCAGGAACAATTACAACCTCGCGTGCTTCGTAGGACCCCTGAGCTGTCTCACTGAAGCTTGACCGGTCGACTAACCCCAAAGCAGAGGCATACCGCGATGAGAATTTTGATCCCAAAATTCTTCAGGAGATGGGTGAGATGGGTCTCCTCGGCGCCACCATCGACGGGTACGGCTGTGCCGGTGTATCCAGCGTTGCCGGGGCCCTCATTACCCGTGCCGTTGAGCGCGTCGACAGCGGCTACCGCAGCAGCATGTCGGTGCAGTCGTCGCTGGTCATGCTTCCCATCTACGAGTTCGGTTCGGCAGAGATGAAGGAGAAGTACCTCCCCCAATTGGCCAAGGGCAAGCTGATCGGCGCCTTCGGCCTCACTGAGCCCAACCACGGCAGCGATCCGGGTCGATGGAAACGGTCGCCCGCGAGCACCCAACCAAGAAGGGCTACTACCTGCTCAAGGGCTCCAAGACTTGGATCACAAACTCACCCATCGCGGACGTCCTGGTTGTGTGGGCCAAGCTCCAGGAGACGGGCAAGATCCGCGGTTTCCTCGTCAACAGGAAGGAGTGTCCCCCGGGCACCTTGGAGACGCCCGCCATCAAGAACAAGACCGGCCTGCGCGCCTCGATTACCGGCATGATCCACCTCGAGGACTGCCCCGTGCCGAAGGAGAACATGTTCCCCGAGATCGAGGGTCTCAAAGGCCCTTTCACCTGCCTCAACAGCGCCCGCTACGGCATCGCCCTCGGCGTGATGGGCGCTCTTGAGGATTGTATCCAAAGAGCTCGCACGTACGCTCTCGAGCGCAGGCAGTTCAAGGGCAACCCCCTTGCGAAGTACCAGCTAATCCAGAAGAAGCTTGCGGACGCAACGACCGACGCTGCCTTCGGCACGCTCGCCGCGATCCAGGTCGGCCGGCTCAAGGATGAGGGCAAGGCGACCCCCGAGATGATCAGCATGATCAAGCGCCAAAACTGTGACCGCGCCCTCCACAACTCGCGGATGCTGCAGGAGATATTTGGCGGAAATGCTGTCAGTGACGAGTACGGCATCGGCCGTCATGTGGCCAACCTCTATGTCACTCAGACCTACGAGGGCCAGAGCGATATTCACTGTAAGTTCATACCCTTCCGTTTCGGGGGTTCGGACGGCGGAATCTGACCCGACACAGGCCTTATTCTTGGACGGGCTATCACCGGAGTCCAAGCCTTCTGTTGAGAGGCGAGGTAGAGGAGCTCTCTGCTGCATCCAGAGGCCGCCTGTCTCGATGTCCTGTAAATACTTGGGTTAATGCCCCCGGCGTGAGATCCCCAGACGACCAAACCCATAGAAAAAACGTCTTAACCAATCCTCTTGTTTCCGCAGAACCCGAAAGCCCAGCCCCTCATTGGATAATTCTTGCTTCGTTCCCCATGTCATGTCAAGATACCTATGCAGGGGAGTGTGGCGGGGTTCAACGTGTGAGCGGTCATCTGACAAGCCACGCCTTCTTTAGAGGAGGTGGATCTTAGAACGCCCCCCCTCCCTGAGCGACAGTATCATCTTAAGGTATCTTTGTCATAAAGACAGCGTCGGAATGTCTGAACTGAGGTGTGTGATTGAAGAGTCGGATCTGGTCACCAAAAGCATCTCTAACAGTGACGCTCCCAAATTCCACGCAATTCTGTTAGCCAAATGATCGCGAATCGGTGGTGGCGTCGCGTGAGCAATCGGGCCCTCCGGCCTGAACAATGATTGGCAGTTGGGCGCCAACAGCGCCCCAGCGGGCTGCTCCTGCCTGAAAATTCCTTGGCCCAGCAGTCGCCTGGCTCAGGTTCAGCCTTTGGCCAGAGTGGGGTCCCCAAATCGCCTTTGTCGACCCGCCCACTTTCCCCCCTCACTTTCCTCTCGCAACCTAACCTTCGACTTTGCATTCCGTCATCTCGTCTTCGACAACCCCCTTTTCAGCGCGCTCTTCGTTTCTTTCTCGCTGTTTCTTGGTAAGCCCTGACTCCTGTCATAGTATTTCTTGCATTTTCTTGCCGCGATCAAGTGCGTTGCCACTTGTCGTGGTTGGGTGGTTGCTTCAGTCGGTTTCTCTCTCCTTCCACACCCCCAAAGCTGACAGCTTTAAATTCAACAGCAGCCCAGCCTCTCGACGCCGCACCTCGCCGTAAACCACATCCACAACACACACAAACATGGCGCTGAAGCGTATTAACAAGGAACTCGCCGATCTCGGCCGGTACGTTGCCCTCGGGACTCATTTTGCTTGTTGCTCCGCCGAACCAACGGCAGCCTGAAAGTGCCGTCATTCGATTGCCCGCCGATGGTGGGGCCAATCCGGGCGGGGTTCCGACCGCGACCCGGCAGCCGACCACCATCGCGGACTTGAGATAGAGGACTTGAAATGTATGTTCCTAGTTGTGTTCAAGGCTCTGACTTGTCGCTTTGCAGTGACCCGCCCTCCTCCTGCTCTGCCGGCCCCTCGGAAAACGATATCGTACGTGCTCCTATCACCGCTCTCGACATACTCTGCCATACCAACATGCGACATGCTTGGACGTGTTGATGGGTTGTTCGGTTCGACGGCTAACATCCGCTTCTACCTAGTTCCAATGGCAAGCCACAATCATGGGTCCTGTGAGTATTTCCCCCATGCTCCTGGTTGGGTCGGGCCGGGCCGTCTTGCGCGGCACCTGCCCGATCATGGAAGCATTCAACATCCATCTCCGGTGCATTTCTCTCAGCAGGCGCTAATCAGTTTCTAACAGAGCGACTCGCCGTACTCTGGGGGTGTCTTCTTCCTCAATATTCAGTTCCCTACGGATTATCCGTTCAAGCCGCCAAAGGTCCACTTCACGACCAGGATCTACCACCCCAACATCAACGCGAACGGCAGCATTTGCTTAGACATCCTCCGTGATCAGTGGAGCCCGGCGTTGACCATCTCCAAGGGTATGTGCATATTCTTTAGGAACGTTTCCACTCTGGGTGGATTCTGACGTGTTTGCAGTTCTGCTCTCCATCTGCTCGATGCTGACAGACCCCAACCCTGACGACCCGCTGGTGCCGGAAATCGCCCATGTGTACAAGACGGATCGTGCGAAATACGAGCAGACGGCTCGCGAGTGGACCCGGAAGTATGCTGTTTAAGCGTGCGATCGGGGACGGGTTGAGTTGACTAGGGTGGATCGATCGTACCGGTTCCCGGGCGTTTCACCCGGCGCCCACCGCCGACATGGATCCGGGTCCGCGAGGGTCTGCCTTCTGAATTCCGTGAACGGATGGCAACTTTCGGGGAGCTTGGGGAGAAACATGAGGTGGTGGCGGAACCAGTCGCCTCATGGGTTTGTCGGAGTGGTGGGGAGGTAGCGGGGACATCACGGATTGGTAGCGGCGCTTTTTAATCACATAGTGCATCACCTAGCCTTGGGAATCGGAGGTCTTTCGTCCACTACACGCTTAGTTTTTTTCCTCCTTGTTCGTGAACAGAAGCATATCAGGTTCGTCGGATCGCGTCAGTGGCGAAGTCGGCGTTGTCATGTTGTGACCATGACGAGTGCGCTGTATGTTACTTTGACCATCTCTTGTCTGTTTCCCGTGTACCAGCTTTGAGAGTATGGATCCCAGTAAGACCTCTCAGTAATCAAATCGTTCCAATTTGGTCCTTCCATAGTCGCTCCCGGCCAGCGTTGGCAAAACCGGGCACATGTCACCGGAGGCAGGTCCGCTGCTGTAGTAGTTAAGGTAGTCGCATATGATGAGTATCTTAGGTATGCCACTCCACACATTGTACGGGCACGGCAGCTCCGGAGTGTCCGGACACGTTCGAAGTTAGTGGCTTCCATGCTGCTCACTGTAATGCTATGCTTGAGTTTTGTATCCCATGGTGTGCATGCACTTGGGCGTCTGCTAGGCCGCCGCGTGGTTTGACTGGCTGGTATCCCTCTTGCTCGTGGCTGGAGTGCCTTCTGATATGGTGCTGATCGTGGAGTGGAGGCCACCATTCCGTAGATGGCGGAGATGGAGGTGGGTCCAACAAGAGAGGTTGGTCATTCGAGCCATAGGTAATGGAAGAAGTTACCAGGGAGTAGTCAAGGGGAATATCGTGTGACTACTCCGTTCATACCTAAGGTGGCTACCTCGAACGGCTTAGCAGAGTTAGGTAGGTAGAGCACAGTGTTGCCTCCGTCGGTAGAGCTGGATTCAAAGACGGCTACTGGGATGGCTCCATAGGACCAGACGAGCGCCCTGCGTTGGCCATCTCGTAGGCTACGACCTGCCACAGAGGGATAGATATGGAGGGCGCTTGTGGTGTGATGGACTGGACATTTCGAGTGACAGTGCATGTGGCTGGTGCGCCACCGCGGCAAGAGGGCCACGGTAGCAGCCGGCTTACAGAGACCCAGTTGATGTCGACTCCAACTCAGAAGCTCAGTCGAAAGCCTGGAGTTCCGGCGAGTTATCGCCGAGTCATCTGAGATGACGGAGAGGGAAGGCAGAGTGACTGGATGACTAAGCGCCGGATTTGCTCGCAACTTCGCATAGGAGGCAATGCGGAACGCAAGGCCAGGGTCTGGGGTGCAACGTTGGCTGGCGCTGGGGCCTGATGCATCTTCGGTCGTGTGTCAGGATCCTGGCCGAAACAGCAACCGCAACGCCGACCACCTGCCAGAACCCCCTGTCGGCCAATCAGAGCCCCAAGGAAGGCTGCTGTGGGGTTGCGCAAACCCGGTCTTGGCAGCAACAAAGTGAGACTGTGGCCGTCGTTGCTGCCGCCTGCCTTCAATCCCAGGCCAAACACCAGCTTGGTTCACCAGCATTGCGTCCGCGCGGACGAACAACGTGAAGCAGAACTGGGCATACCCCTTTTCCAAGTGGCGCCATTACCCACCCGCCGAGCCCTGTCTTGCCGGGAGATCGGTCTGATCATTGTTCCCGCACACCAGCCAGGCCAACACCCCACCCCAAGTCTGAGAGCACTACTGCGTGCTGCGTTTGTGTGTATGGTCGACGAGAAAACCCTGGGGAGTTGCCATTCCGGTGGAAGGGGACTGATGAAGCAGGTGCAAGTCGGCTCCAACAGACACGCCAAAAGCACTCGAGGCGGTGAGGAGTTGGCCCCGCGGAGGGTCGAAGTCATGTTCTGGAAGCGGTCGCCAGGAAGACCCCGGATGTCGGATTGTGGGCGGCGCGGCAGGTCCCTTGGTTGCAGTGGCGGAGATGGCTCGGCTGCCGCAGAGCCCCTTTCGCAAACCCCACAACTTCTTGTGTGCTCGTCCTTCTGCACCCCAAAGCGGCACTTGGAGCGCATCTCAGCAAGACGTTCGTTTCGACGACGTGGACCTCGTTCGATTCTCTCGAATTCTCCGTCCTCAGGATTCCTGCCTGTCTTGGCATCTGAGTGTCTTTGCTGCTTGGCTCTGCCTTACTTTGCCCTCCTTCACATCGTCATACACCAGACACGCCCCCTGGCGGGTTCCACGTCTGCGACTCTGTCCACGGGTTCTCCCTCACCAGCGCCAGGTCGCTGTACCCCCCCTCCCGAGTCATTTGCCAATAGTTTCCCGCGTCTTGATCCACGTTTCCCTTCTTCGTTTCTGCACTGTCTGGTCCCCGGCGCAGTGGTCAGGTTCTCTTCTCCCCCCCTTCCCTGCCCACTACGTTCCGTTGCAGCACAGCCGCCGCGGAGGAAGAGACAGGCATAGTGGACAGGTATGATCTACCCAAATCAGCTCATGTTTCTGGATGCTTAGTCGCTTGGCGGCTCTCTTAACCAAAACCTACCCCCCGCACCCGATAATCCGACCGCCTTCCATTTCCCTGCTCTCCTTCTTCCGCCGGTGCTGTGCATCTTTCTGAGGTGCTTGGTTGCTGACCATCACCGCCTCGCCCCCGTGGCAAATGCAGGCTCCATATCCGTTCATTACTACTGTTCGACAACTACTACGCTTCTCGACTGTCGTTTACAACGGGCCGGTTCAGCAGGTTCTGATTCCCGAATCTACGACACATTGCTTCTGCCATCGGCCATTTTAATTGTTGGATTATCGGAAGGTGCGGGCATTGAATTTCCCAGTGGCTGGCTCAAGACGGGAAATTCGAGAGAAAAAAAAGTAAAGGGAGGACAATTTCAAAGGAGGACTTGGGGTAATACCCCCCGGCATAGGTGCGCTTGGGAACTTCGACGACAAACTCGACGCCCAACATGGCGAGCTACGGAGGATACGAGAAGTACGGCTATCCGAGCAGCACAGCATCGACAAAGCAGTCGGAAAGGTCGAGATGGACGCCGCTCACGCGTATGTTGCTGTCGGGCGAGATGACCCAGGAGAAGCAGAGGGAACTAAGTCCCCGAGAAAAGTTCGATCGGTGGATGGTGAACGAAGGCTACCGGCGAATGTAGGTTGGCCTTTTGCGGCGTGGTGGTGATCGCAGACTGACAGTTGTCGCAGCTTTGTCTTCGTGTTCATGATTCTACATGCGGTCGTGTTCGCCTTTAGCTTCGTCCACTACACCCTAAAGGACAGCTTACAGATCGCACGAGACACATTCGGGCCAACATTCATGATTGCCCGCTCTGCGGCCCTCGTCCTCCACGTCGATGTCGCGCTGATCTTGTTCCCGGTCTGCCGCACGCTCATCTCGCTGGCGAGGCAGACGCCGCTCAACGGCATCATTCAGTTCGACAAGAACATCACGTTCCACATCACCACAGCGTGGTCCATCGTCTTTTTCTCGTGGGTGCACACCATCGCCCACTGGAACAACTTCGCCCAGATCGCCGCCAAGAACAACCTGGGCTTTTACGGCTTCCTGCTGGCCAACCTCGTGTCCGGACCGGGTTGGACGGGATACGTCATGCTGATTGCCTTGATGGGCATGGTCATCACCTCAGTTGAGAAGACGCGCCGCGCCAACTACGAGCGGTTCTGGTATACACACCACATGTTCATCGTCTTCTTCTTTTCTGGTCTATCCATGGCGCCTTCTGCATGATCCAGCCCGACTTCGCGCCCTTCTGTACCTCGGTAGGCACACAGGCCATCGGCGTCTTCTGGCAGTACTGGATGTACGGCGGCTTTGCCTACCTCGCCGAGCGCATCGCCCGCCGAGATCCGCGGCCGGCACAAGACGTACATCTCCAAGGTCATCCAGCAACCCAGCAATGTGTGCGAGATCCAGATCAAGAAGGAGCACACCAAGACGAGGGCCGGGCAGTACATCTTCTTCTGCTGCCCCGCCGTGTCTCTGTGGCAGTACCACCCGTTCACCCTGACCAGCGCACCCGAGGAGGATTACATCTCGATTCACATGCGTGTTGTGGGCGACTTCACGCGGGCGGTGGCTGAAACACTGGGCTGTGAGTTCGATAAGAAGAAGGGCGAGTCATCCAAGGTCGTGGGCGTCAGCCAGGAAAACGACGAGGTGGACCCGGCGCTGCGCCGAGTGCTCCCTCGCGTCTACATTGACGGTCCATTCGGTTCAGCATCCGAGGACGTGTTCAAGTACGAGATCTCAATCCTTTGCGGCGCGGTATCGGCGTTACGCCATTCGCCTCGATCCTCAAGTCGATCTGGTACCGGATGAACTACCCAAAGAAGAAGACGCGGCTGAGCAAGGTCTACTTCTTCTGGATCTGCCGCGACTTTGGCTCGTTCGAGTGGTTCCGCTCGCTGCTGCTTGCCATCGAGGCGCAGGACGTGGACAACCGCATCGAGATCCACACCTACCTGACGGCCAAGATCAAAGTCGACGACGCGACGAACATCATGATCAACGATGCCAACGCCGACAAGGATACGATCACCGGCCTCCGGTCGCCGACCAACTTTGGTCGTCCCAACTGGGATATGATTTTTAGGGGTATCAGGAAACTCCACACTCCGTCTGAGGCGGGTGTGTTTTTCTGCGGGCCGAAGGGCCTGGGCAGCACACTACACATTTTCTGCAACAAGTACAGCGAGCCTGGGTAAGTTCTTTTTTTTTTTTTTTTTTAACCAAAACCCATCACCCTCTGCTGGTGCTGACAGGTTGTCCAGATTCAACTTTGTGTGGGGGAAGGAGAACTTCTAGGCGGCGTCGGACTGTGTTCGCTTCTTTACCGTCCACTGGGCCACCTCTCTCGCTGCATAACATCACAAAATCAAGAGAAGCGTCATCATGTGCCATTCTGACTAGTGCGCGGGACGCCAACACCTGGGCGCACATGGTGTTTTGAAAATAGGGATTCTTGCCTCTTGGCGTAGAGCCGGAAAATAGGGTGAGATTGGCAAGGGCTTTCACTGAGTCCCGACGTTGCATATCAGCCGGCGGCAGCAACCCAGGGTCACTCATGTTCAAGGAGAGTGCGCCGAAGACGGCTCCCTTGGTCGGTACCTCTGCCTGACCTTGAAACATACCTTGATATCCGACTCTGATTGTTGTCACCTGATGCTCTCTTCACCTCTGTTTAAACCACGGCCTAATAGATGGGGGGGGGGTGTGTTTTCTCGATAAGAGAACTTGTGCTGGACGCACCAGCGTTTGAGTACATACTTGATTTGAATACCAATATTGTATTTCTCCGATCTGCTCCGTCTTGCCTTGATTTCTCGCGAGAATAACCCATACATTTTCTCTCATATCTATGAAGAAGAGCATCCTTCAGTCCGCCTTGTCTTTCATGGAAGACCTGGAAAACGGGCTCAACACCGGCATCCGGTCAGTCATGGATAATATTTGGGGCCTTCTCGTCGTCTCTCGATGCCAAGTGGAAATAGCTTATTCCATGTCCAGTCACCCTGAGAGACCCCTGCAAACAGGAACTGACTAGGGTTTAAAGTGCCCCCACTTTATTTCGCGGGGAGGCGCGTCGCATGCGCCCTGGACCAGACGCGCTGAACTTGCAGGTTGCTTCCGTGACATCACAAATTGAACAGGCAACAACCACTTTTGGAACTCCATCCAGTCAACAACCTCTGCGACAGTCCTGAAGAAGGCCACAGTTGCGCGACTCCCTTACTTTGCAAAACTCTGCAAACATGGGCATTAAAAACCTCTTCTCGATCATCAAGGAGGAGGCTCCAGATGCGATCAAGGAAGGCGAGATCAAGAACCAGTTCGGCCGCAAGGTTGCCATTGTGAGTTCGTGTGGAACGGATTGTTTTTCGCACAGTTGTAGCTGACATGAGATAGGATGCGTATGCACTCAATATTCACCCCAGATCGCTTCGTCTTGCTCACCGGTCACCAGGTCCATGAGTATCTACAGCTTCCTCATCGCCGTGCGATCCGATGGCCAGCAGCTCATGAACGAGAGCGGCGAGACGACATCCCACCTCATGGGCATGTTCTACCGCACCCTGCGCATGGTCGACAACGGTATCAAGCCGCTCTACGTCTTCGATGGCGCCCCGCCCAAGCTCAAGTCGGGCGAGCTCGCCCGGCGGTTCCAGCGGAAACAAGAGGCCAATGAGGGTCTTGAGGAGGCCAAGGAGACGGGCACGGCCGAGGAGGTGGAGAAGTTCTCGCGACGTACGGTGCGCGTCACGAAAAGAGCACAACGCTGAGTGCCAGCGCCTGCTCAAGCTGATGGGCATCCCCTATATCATCGCCCCCACCGAGGCCGAGGCGCAGTGCGCGGTGCTGGCGCGCGCGGGGAAGGTCTACGCTGCGGCGAGCGAGGACATGGATACGCTCTGCTTCAACACCCCGATTTTGCTGCGGCATCTCACCTTTAGCGAGCAGCGCAAGGAGCCGATCCAGGAGATCCATCTAGACAAGGTCCTGGAGGGCCTCAACATGGAGAGGAAACAGGTCTGTGATCAATCTCCGTAATCCAAATCCTGCCGAAATGTTTCTAACCGTCTACCCGTATCCAGTTCGTCGATCTCTGCATTCTCCTTGGCTGCGACTACCTCGACCCGATCCCCAAAGTTGGTCCCTCGACAGCGCTCAAACTGATTCGCGAGCACGGCACACTGGAGAAGGTGGTCGAGTTCATGAAGAACGACCCCAAGGGCCGGTACACACTCCCGGAGGACTGGCCGTACGAGGACGCGCGGGAGCTCTTCTTCTCGCCGGACGTGCGGCAGGCGGACGACCCGCTGTGCGACTTCAAGTGGGATAAGCCGGACATGGAGGGCCTGGTCCAGTTCCTGGTGCAGGAGAAGGGCTTCTCGGAGGACCGGGTCCGCGCAGGCGGCGCGCGCCTCGAGAAGAACCTCAAGAGCTCGCAGCAGTCGCGTATCGAAGGGTTTCTTCAAAGTGCTTCCCAAGACGGAGGAGGAGAGGCGGCGCACAAGCGCAAGCTGGAGGAGCAGAATGAGGCCAAGAAAAAGCGGCTCAAGGAGGAGAAGAAGGAGAAGGCCAAGGCGAAGTCGAAGCCGCGTGGCACTGCCTAATGGGCGTTATGCCAGCTATTCCCGTTGGATTTGCATTCGGGATCACATCTTTGCTTGATTTTTCACGTTTCTGCATCGAGGACAGGCGTTGGGGGAGTTGGTCGGACAAACGGGCGATACTGAAACTGCGCGTTACCTTTTTTTTTTTTTTTTTTTTTTTTTTTTTTTTTTTTTTTCTTCCCTACATATCCATATTTTGTCTCCCTTGGAGCTCCATGCCCAACGTGCCTCTCCACCACCGTCACTGCAACAACATCCCACCTTTCCCCGCTGCGGCAGATTGGGACTGTGACCTTCCTCGCGACTCGCGTGCGTGTCCACACTTCTGGCCGCGGACAGTTGACAAGGGTTCCTCATTTTGCCTCGGCTCGTCAAGCCTGGTAATCCGGCGCTCGATAATTGGCCCAGGCATGCCATGACATCAGCCGAGGACCTTTTCAACACCGGCAGCTGGCGGCAGCCACCTGCGTCGACTGTCACATGTCTGCGTGCTGCCCCTCCAAATTCTGGTCAGGAAGAAAAGACGAGAGAGCCATCGAAGCGCAACAACTGCAGATATGCAGGAGAACAGGTGAGCAGGAGCTTTGACGAAGAAACATGATTACCAGACGCTTTGCAACCTTTTTCGTCGGCTCCCCCAATCCGAAATCCGGGTGGCAGCGTGCCAACGTCTTGTCCGAGAGCGACCCTGCCCACGAGGAACGGCAATACCAGATCAGACAAGGACTTGCTGATTCGTCTCCCACATCTACCCCATACGGTAGCGGGCCTGACAACGGGCATGATTTCCATGTGCGGGCGGTAATTAGCCACGGACTGGTTTACGGGGCCCCGAAGCGGATGCACATGTGCCCCGGATTGGGCCATTTTGAGACAGGGCGTGGGTGAAGGGGGTGAAGGTGGGCGAGGTGGCAGTGGATTCACTGGAACTGCAGCGACGCATGTGATTGCAGAATTCCCGGCTGCCGTGGCCTCGTCCAAAGGCTGGTCCCTGGGATGAGAGCCCCCTTTATTGGAGACGGACTCCTCCTCTCGCCTGCCGTCACTCTTTTCTTCTTTTCCTCTCATCATCTCATCATCCCATCCTTCTTTCTCACATTCCTTTTCCCACCTCTTAGTCTGGGGGATCGTCCTGAGGGATACATACTTCTTCCATTCTTAATCGCATATACCACAACCATGTCCAAGACATTCACCCAGGCCGACGTCGCGGCCAACAACAAGGCCGATTCCCTGTGGATCGTGGTCGACGGCGACGTCTATGACCTCACCAAGTTCCAGGATGACCATCCGGGTACGTAGAATTGCGGGGCGCAACCCAAACCACACTCCCTCACTCTTGCTCGATGACTGACGGGATATGTGGTGGTACAGGTGGCAAGAAGATCCTCCAGAGGGTCGCTGGCAAGGATGCGTCGAAACAGTTCTGGAAGTATCATAACGAGGGCATCCTCAAGAAGTACCAGAAGCAGCTGCAGATCGGCTCGCTAGACACCAAGCCTAAGCCCGCTGCTCCTCCCGCGCCCGCTCCCGCTCCCAAGAAGGAGGCCCCCAAGGCCAAGCCCGCTGCTGCGGCTGCTGGCCCGGCCGAGGAGCCGAGGCACTCGAGCCTTTCGGCCAGCAGATCCCCTTTGCCGACCCCAGCTGGTATCAGGGTGTAAGTTGTGTGAATTACCATTCAGGTGCTTCTAATGAATTCTGACCATGTCCGCCCGCAGTACCACTCCCCCTACTTCAATGAAACGCACGCCGCGCTCCGCGCCGAGATCCGCGAGTGGATCGAGACCGAGATCGAGCCGCACGTTACCGAGTGGGACGAGAAGAAGCAGGTGCCCCCGGAGGCTACAAGGAGATGGGCCGCCGCGGCTACCTGGCCGGCCTGCTCGGCACCCACTACCAGAAGGATTACGTGCAGAACCCCATCAAGTCTGTGCCCCACGACAAGTGGGATCTCTTCCACGAGATGCTGCTCACCGACGAGCTCACCGCGTCGGCTCGGGCGGCTTCGTCTGGAACGTCATTGGCGGCTTCGCATTGGCTGCCCGCCGCTGGTCAAGTTCGGCAAGAAGTCGCTGGTCGACCGCATCCTGCCGGTATCCTCAACGGCGACAAGCGCATCTGCCTGGCCATCACCGAGCCCGACGCCGGCTCTGACGTCGCCAACCTGACCTGCGAGGCCAAGCTGAGCGAGGACGGCAAGCACTACATCGTCAATGGCGAGAAGAAATGGATCACCAACGGCATCTGGTGCGACTACTTCACCGGCCGTTCGCACCGGCGGGCCGGGCATGAACGGCGGTCTCCCTCCTGCTCATCGAGCGCGACTTTGGCGGCGTGTCGACGCGCCGCATGGACTGCCAGGGCGTGTGGTCGTCGGCACGACCTACATCACCTTCGAGGACGTCAAGGTGCCCGTCGAGAACCTGATCGGCAAGGAGAACCAGGGTTTCCGCGTCATCATGACTAACTTCAACCACGAGCGCATCGGCAATCATCATCCAGTGCCTGCGTTCTCGCGCGTGTGCTTCGAGGAGTCGGTCAAGTACGCCAACAAGCGCCGCACCTTCGGCAAGAAGCTCATCGACCACCCCGTCATCCGTCTCAAGCTGGCGCACATGGCGCGCCAGATCGAGGCCAGCTACAACTGGCTCGAGAACTCATCTATCAGTGCCAGAAGATGGGCGAGACCGAGGCCATGCTGCGGCTGGGCGGCCCCATCGCCTCCCTCAAGGCTCAGGCCACCGTCACTTTCGAGTTCTGCGCCCGCGAGGCCTCGCAGATCTTTGGTGGCCTGTCGTACTCGCGCGGCGGCCAGGGCGGCAAGGTCGAGAGCCTGTACCGCGACGTGCGCGCCTACGCCATTCCTGGCGGCTCGGAGGAGATCATGCTTGACCTGAGCATTAGGCAGAGCATGAGGGTGGCGAAGATGCTGGGCATGAAGCTGTAAATGACCATATGATATGTGAGGTTTACTTTATGGCGAATGGGGGTGTTGGGAAAAGGACGGAGGGTTGAGAGTTGTACATGTGTATCAACATCAAACTTCTATCTATCTGGTCGGCATTTTTATTGCGTTTCTGGTTTTTTCCCTCTTGGATTTTTTCCGCGGCTTCCGCCTCAAGTTTGGCTCTTGGGCAAGAAGGCCCGCAGGAATCGCCGATAGACTGGCCGGCGCAGCAGAGATAGAGATACCTTATTCATCATTGCTTTAACTCTGCTCCCATTTTTGGCATCTGTGAAAGTTGGGCCAGATCAACCAAGTCCTTGTTTTCAAGACTTGGCCTTTGCAGGCTGAATGTCGCGCGCAGTGTCCATGTCTCTGTGCCTGATTCCATGCCATCGTACGATGCGTCCTTTTGTCGAGTTGGTGACCTTACCTCCCCAGCGTCTGTTCCACTTCTCACGTGGACGGCGTCAATACCTTAGGATACATAGCATCACGCATACCTGGCCTTCTGTTCGTCGACGGTCTTGCCCAGGTATATTATGCACATCCTGAGCGAACATGAAGAAACAGATGTCATGCACAACCCCACTGAGTCCCGATTGTTGATCCCCTGGTCAGGCGAGACACGCAATTGTTCTCTAGGAAGACGTTTGAAGTGACCCAATATGAAACTCGGTGTCCCCATGGAATATATCGAAAAGCATCAGAGATGAGAGAAATTAGAGGCTGACCCTATGTCAGCCAGAGGGAACAGCGATCCTAGCATTAACAGGACCATAACTCAAGTCCTGATAATTTGGTCAGTTCCGTAGTTGCGAAAGTGTAAAGAGTGTAAGCGTATAGAGGTTGTAGTGCATCAGAAAAAGAACAATGTAGGTGATAGTTTATAATCATGGGTGATTCATAAACAGCCTCTTGCGAGAAGTTCATCCTCTAGGGGCCTGCGGTTCCAAGGCAGAGGTGAAAGGGTCGGAAGCATGTCATACCTTTGGAGCATCATGAAAAAGCAGCCGACCAAGGGTCAGCCGTCAAAGCCAGTTTAATTTTCTTTAGAAGTTAAGAGACTGTGAGGTGTTAGCACGCCTAGGAAAGTCCCGGGGAAAAGAAACAAAGAGAGCGGTTTCATTGGTAACTCAGAAATAGAACAATGTAGGTGATGGGTTATAATCATGACAGCTGTTTCATAAACAGCCTCTTGCGAGAATTCATCATATGCATAACAAAGTGGTTAATGACAGGATAGGTCCGTACCTTTTAACGTTTTGGAAAGGAGAAATTTGGACAACTGTGGTCAAGGGCAATTGCCGGTTGTGAGTTCAGGATCATTTACACACATGCCTTGACAAGATGTTAGCGAATCTGAAAGAACGGTCGATAGGGTATCAAAGAAGATTGGGCTCTGTGAGACTCAGAAATAGAACAATGTAGGTGAATGGGTATAATCATGACAGCTGTTCATAAACAGCCTCTAACGTAGATCATCATGTGCAGAGGGGAGATAGGAGGGGAAACTTGGACATACCTTGCACGAGACACAAGGAGACACACCATGCGCGAAGAAATTCCTTACCCCACTCCAATGTATGGTACAGCCTTCCCATTGTCTCTAAGGTGGCTAGCCAATTTGTCTGTACTAGTGTACACAGCGCGCAGCATGCCAGGCTTGGAGCCCCTCATCGGCATCGGGGTCGGCGCTGACGGGCTTGATGTCGATGCCGTACTTCTCCTTGATCCTCTCTCGCCTCCGCTCCTCATACCCCGGCGGGTAGATACCTAGAAGCGAGTGAGCAAAAACTCGGGGATTTCCAGTGCCGGCAGTCGAGAACTCACCTCTGCCCTCCCCAATCTCGGACAGCGTCTCCTCGATTGGCCTCCTCCTGTTCTTGCGCAGCATCTCTTTCCGCTCGTACTCGTCAATCTCGGGCGGTTGAGGTAGCCCTTCAGGGTGCCGCCGGTGAACTCGTAGGCGCCAGAACGACGGCTGTGGCGGCGCCATAGCCGACGATGCGGGGGACACGTCCCAGCTGCGAGGGAGGCCGTTGTCAGTATGATTCCCCGTGAGATGGGTTGCCGGTTGGGGATATCCTACTCTCAGACCGAGAACAGCACCGCCGAAGAAACCACCGACGGCGTGGTTCCAGTAGTCTTCCTTTTCGCGCAGGTTCGCCGAGGCGACGCGGGTGAACTCGTAAATGCCGCCGACGGCAGCTGGACGAGAGTGTCAGCACAGCCAACCAGACAAAGAGGCAAACCAGGAAGACATACCAAAAGTTGCAATTAGGCCGCCGTTCCTGGTGAAGGTGTCCACGGGCCGACGTTCCTCTTGGCGAGCGAGTTCCTCACGGCAGCGAACGTAGACCGGCGCCACCAAACACCATGCCGTTGTAGAGGCCGGCGTGGATGGCATCCTGGGGATGGTAGTGGTCGTCACCGGTCGGCGCCATGTTTGCCGGCTGGTGGGTGGTGGGTGGTGGAGGAGGAGCGGCAATGGAGCTGGTTTGAGCAGGGGACGAAATCACCAAAGTTGAAGACGACTCGGTGGGCGGTTGACGGCTAATTGGCGGTTGGAAATGGAGCTCCCAGAGCTGGGCCCACCCGTGGGCTCCGCCGAGCCTTCTGCCAGGCCAGGGCGGCCATTTGGGGGGGCCAGCAATTGGATGGCGGTTGCAGAGAGTGGGTCAACCGAATCCAGGTACCGCCATATTCGACGCTTGGTGGCAGCATCACGGCGTTTCAACTCCCAACCCTCACAGACTAGTTAATAGTTTGGGGTTTTAGCCGCTGATGAGTGTTAAACCTATGTCGCGTCTCGGCAATGCAGTCAGTGTCTTTCTGGGCCACATTCCTACTGAGCTATCTGCTAGATCAATGCAAGACGCACATTTGCAAGGCGCACTCTAACGTTAAAGGTACCCTACCTTACTTTTTGGTACCTTCAGACAGCATAGTGTCCTAGCTCTCTCCCAAGTCGAGGCAAGGCGATTCGTCAGCCTCCGTCTACATCACTCGCCTTTTGCCCAACTTTCATCCACTTTGCGTGTCAGCCTATTCCATGTTCTCAAGTTGGAAGCGCAAACAAAATTTGGTGGTATAAGGTTGCCTTCCTTGTTTTTGAGTGACATACAAACTTCACCACAGCGGAGGCGTTTTGTCCCTCCCTCTCCGCCGCCAAGACCTCCACTACTACAACCTGGCTTCCCAGTATTTCCAGCTCCCAGCTCTTCCAGCTCACGCTCGACACGAGAAGACATCGCTGGCTGCGCCTGCTCGATTCGGTATCTTGAGTCGTGACATCCTACGTTCTCGAATTTCCCCGGTCCTCCACACGTTCCACGCGCGGGTCGAGGTTTTGGCCTTTTAGTCTTGTTCATTTTCGGCCTCGCCATCGCTTGCCGTCTCTGCGAGTTTGCCCCAAGCGCCTCAGCCCTCCAAACATCCTTAGAATACCTTGCGGCGCCGTCGCCCCGCATTCGGGCGCCTGCTGCAGTTCCCTTGTTCCCATCCCTCCGCGATCCGGGGGACGACCGCAACAAACGGTAGCCCCCCAACTTTCGCTTTCGATCCCGTCTCTCTGTTGACCTTAAAATCGGCAGCGACATAAAACATTTGGGGACTCCATTATTCCTACCGCGGCGTCAAAAGTAAAACACCCCCCCTTTCCACCTTCAAGTTCGTTGCTCTCGTCGCGGCCCTGCATCTGCCATCGCTGTCGACTGCATTCCCTCACACCCTCAAAACGCACCTCATGTCTGCAGCCCCCAACGAAGCTGCAACCCTGCTTGCAGGAGCTTGCCCTTCAGAAACCGTCCGCTCTTGCTAACTCGGCATCAACAGTGGTTCAAGTCGCCGGGCCCGCGACAGGCACAAAAGGTGAGAGAGGCCTCCTTTTTGTTAATATTATGAAGCGTGTAGGGCTGACACGCTGTTCAGTGGGCGCCTGGCCTCTCGGCTCGTTCAGGATTTATTTGCCGGCAGGCTGGTGGATGACGAACGAACAAGACTGGTCGCAAGAGAGAAACGGCCGCCCGCCCACCGAGTGCGCTCCGCTGCGAGTGTTTCCCCCTCGCCCCGACGCAGGCTGTGACCACGACTTGGTCATCATCCCGTCCCAAAGCTATGACGAGGCGCACGATCCCGAAGGCAGAGGCAGGTCGCTGCTCTCTTGCATGTGCAGGTACTGCCGTTACCACTTCGTCTTCTACATCTACCCGCCTGATCATCACGACAATGTGGCTCACCTGCAACACCACTTCCGCGTCGTGCAATCCGAGTGGCAAAGTATTGTCGACTCAGCACTTCCAGCCCTCCAAGGCGAACCCCTGCCAGGCCGCTTTCGCTATGCCTGCACCCTCTGCGCATGGCCATCCAACTTGAGATTTCATTGCCCCGTCTGAAACCCAGATGGATTAGCATGATCATGGATGAGGCCAGAATTAAAAAGTGCCTTGAGGCTGCGAGGGAACAGAACCCGACGCGCTATGCAGACATCACCCCAGAGAGGAGGCCCAGTACCTCACAGGCTCTCTCCACACGCTCAACCAGTACCTGAGAAACATCCTGGACGACGACGGGCAAGGACCCCGTAAAAGGATCTCGTTTCGTAACAAGACGTTTATGGTCCAGTTTGGTCAGGAATGCGACTTCATTTTTCGATACCTGGGGTTCGAGGAGGACCACGATACAAAGGAAGGGGAGAGTTACTGGCTGCCTCCCCGTCTGCCCCCTCAGGACGGCAAGACGCCCGTCGGTTCGCCAAGGGCCTTCTATGAAGATGTGCGGAGCGAGGTGCAGAGCCTGCTCGAGGACAAGCCGCCCGTCAATGGCCAGCCCGCTGTCATTCCCATACCGGCGCGCGACCAGCTGGAGAAGGCCCTTGGCTGCGACAAGAGATCCCGCTTCGCGAACACGGCATCCATCGACAGCAACGAGACGCGATTCTTCGCCATCCTGGGCGCGCCTGTTGAGGCAGACGACGCCATGCTCAAGTTTGCGTACAGCAGACAGGTCGACACGGACCCTGAGCGTACAAAGACCTACTTGGAAGCCCTCGGCGCCCTCGCTGCTCGCAGGGCTGAGGAGCTTTCAGATGTTTGTTTTCAACCAGCAAGAGTTGGTCGCCGCGAAGGAGAAAACGTCCGCCATGGCGGCCCCTGAGAAGGGTCCAGTTGAGAAAGCGTATGCCCAGTTTGGCCTTTCGAGGGACTGTCCCGAGGAGCCAGACTATATCCTCCGCGTGTACAGGACCTACAGAGAGCAATCGCCGGCGCAGAAAGCGGATCAGCGCCTTGCCTTGCTTGTCATCGCCCAGGACGACAGAGCACCGCGCTCTTCAACGAGGTATACGGCAGGGACATGGACGTGGCAGAGGCGTGCCAATTCCTGCACGTAGAGCAAGCATGGCCGATGGATAATATCGCGGCCGTGGCACAGAGCATCGCCTCGGTATGTCAGGGCATTATTATTGCTGTCGAGCTGTTTGAGTGCTGACTACGAGCAGGACGCCGACCCGGACTTGCTCCTCATGGCACTCAACACCATTTCAAAGAACCGGGCGGCAGATGACCCCAACCGTCCTGCTTTCGAAAGCGTCGTCACCGAGCTGCGAGCGAGCCGCCAACTCCAGGTTTCTCAGCCAATGCCGACCAGCCCGACGCTGGGAAGCATTCTAATGGAGCAACAACAGATGCACATGAGCAGTCCCGTGAAGTTGTGGATATAGACCTACACGGTCGGTCTTGCTAATCTGCGGAATACATGCTACCTCAACAGCATACTCCAGTATTATTCTACTCCGTGAACGCCGTCAGGGACCTGGCCCTGAACTCCGAGCTGCCCGCCTTGGAGCCAACCGAAGCGAGCCTCCGCAATTTGTTGCGTGCCAACGAAGACGGCAGCGGCAGCGGCTTGAAACCTAACTTGGAAACAGGGCGAGCTTTTGTCGGCCATGAGTGTAGGTCTTTTGACCACCGTTCATCGTCACCCCACAATGCTGATTCCTGGTTTTTAGTTACCCGAGAATTGGGCTCGTTGTTTCGGGAGCTTGAAGCAGCTGGAAGCAGCTCAATCTCGCCCAGACAACGCCTAGCCAACTGCTCTGCTAAGACCGGAGAAGCTGCGCCCACAGTCGGTGACACCAGGTCGAGCCTAGTGCGAGCAATAGCGATGCTCCACCGCCGTTGCCGCCTCGCACGGGTGACACCTCAGCCTCGAGGTTCCAGAGGTCTATGGATGAATGCGAAACCAACAGTACTGGAGCTCGCAGACGTTGATAGGCGATGAAGCAACGCCGCTTGCGACGGGCGTTGAACAGAGTGTCCGAAATGGGACTACCGCGGCTGTTAACGGTCCGGAGAAGCAAACACCCGCTGGTGCGGCTGCCCAGCCCGGCGAGGGAGAGGCGAAAATGTCAAAGCTCACGGTTGAAGAGCTGGCTACAGAGCTAGACAAGCCCAATGTCGGATCCGATCAGATGGATGTTGACGAGGTCATGGGAAACACTATCGACCATCTACGAGCGGCCTACAAGCTATCTCACGTTCGCAGTTTGAAGTCCGCCCCTGACCAATTGAACAAGCTTTTTTCTCGACCTTTATCGACAACAGGAAGAAGATCGGCGAGCCTAACTGGAACCGTCTATGAGATCAGACCGATGGGTAACGGCATACCCGGCACAGTCAGGTACAACGGGACTTGTACGATGCCCTTGCCAACTCATTCGACCTCGAGACACTCCCTGGCGATCTTTTGTCCTACACCACCATCGAACGCCCGGCCCCGCATTTCCACATCTGCATTCAGCGATCCGAGGGAGTTAGGAAGAACGTCAACCCGATCACGGTCCCTGAGACACTGTATCTCGACCGCTACATGCACACTACCGACAGCCACTCGTCCTTATTCAAGGGAAGAAAGCGGGGTGGGATATCAAGACGAGGCTAAATGAGATTGCAAAGGTAATAGGGAATGAGCGCCCTGAGGCCCCTAAGCCGGAATTACAAGCCTCAGCCCTTTCTTGAATGGCAATGCACAGGTTGGTGATCTCCCAGAAGAAGAGATTGACGGATTCTTGGTCATTGGAGGACTGGGCGCCGCAGCTCAGGACGCGTTATCTTCCGCAACCGTCATGGCAAGCCCCAATGGGAGCCCGGAAGACGCAGCCCTTGACCAGGAGCTGAAGCAACTGTCAGCGAAGTACGGAATCACAGAACCGGGTGTCCCTCAAAACGGGGCACAGTCGCCACACAAAACACCGAGAGCACCGCCATGCAGGTGCTTCCGTCCGACGTTGACCAGTTCTGGGATGAGTTCGTTCAACAGGAGCGCCAAGAGAGGGAGCGCTTGATCGCCGAGCGAGACGAGATCTTCAGCGGTTCCCACGAGTTGGCTTACCGCCTGCATGCTGTGGTGTGTCACGCTGGACAGACGGCCTCGGCCGGCCATTATGGGTATGGATCCACGACTTTGAGCATGACGTCTGGCGCAAGTACAACGACACGACCGTGTCGGTCCACCCGGCCGATTTTGTCTTTGAGCAGCTCAACACCAAGGGCGAGCCGTACTATCTCGCCTATGTCAGGGCCGACGAGGTCCACAACCTCGTCAGCATCCCGCGCCGCAACCCAATGGGTTGCCCGCCTGTGCCGCCGCGGCCGGAGCCGTCCGATGTCGTCATGAAGATGCGAGCGGCGTTAAGGATGATGATGAGAATGATGTCGCCATTGAGTACGTCGACGACGTCCAGATGCTGCCCCCGCCCTACGTTCCCGCCTAGGATGCAGAGGCCATGCAACGCTACGTCGCTCTTAGGGCAGTAGAAAAAACAGAACTGCGCGAGTTTGTGCTCGAGGCAAGCCAATCCCGCGTCCCCGCCCTGACTTCTACTTGGAACTCACGGGCGCCTATCTGTTGCGAAGAAAATCCGCTGATATTACCAAGCTGCCTTCCAAACGGTCGGTTTTCTCATCGTGATATTTTGGTTTCTCCGCTCACCTCGGATTCTTGTTACAGGAGGAGGAGGAGGCGCCATCTACGGTCTTGCACCGATCCTATACTTCAGTATTTTGATTCCTGGGGCCGACCTCAGGAACCACTGTTGGGCTGGCTGATTCAGCCGCGGCGAACGTTCCTTCGCAGCGCGTAAGTGGGCCTGACTCATGTATATATCTTACGCCTGGGGTTCTGCTTTGCTAATGTGGTTGTTTTCTTAGGCAATGGCCACTGTCTCCCCTCCGATGGACCTGGAGTTGAGATTAGTGCTACACCGGGTTTGGATCTGCTTTGGTTGTAACTGGAAGGAACCAGCTTGGAGTCAAGGGGGCCCGCTGCCAGAAGAGCTTGCATCCATCCATGGTGCGAATTAGACATGTATGTCGTTCTGGATTCAGATGCCAGTTCTTTTTCTGTAGTGTCTTCCAGCCTGGTATAACCAAAGCAGGACTGGGTCATGTAGCGTCAGGTCATATTGAGTCGGTGTATCAATTCGCGCCCTTTTCCTTGTGAATAAACGCGATGTATGTAGGCGATCAATTGGTGGGAGCGCCGCTTGGAGTTATGGGCTACATACGCTAGGTTGGTTGTGAAGGACCATCCGCATCGTGCTCTTGCCTCGTGAGCAGGAGCATACGAGACTGGGTTGAATTTTGAGGCGGATCATTAAGCCAGTTTCGTCTTAAGCCCTACACGAAGATGCGAAGCAAGTTCCACCTTAGATGTGCAGCAATGTTTGCTTTCCCTTGATCCTCAACGCCAGGCAACTCCAAGCCAGGATAGAGCCGTCAACAAGACCAAACAAGACCGACGAACTCTCCGTTTCTGAGCAACTCTGTTCAGCCAGAGACACAGGACACGCAATCTTTACAGCTTTGCATTCTACAACGCCTTGATGCTCTGAAAGAAGGGGTTCCCCAACAACTTCTCATCCCCCGCCACAAGCTCCCTCAGCCTCGCAACCATCTCCTCCTTGCTCATCCCCTCTTCCTTCCGCACCTCGTCCTTCCAGCGCACCAGCACCTCCTTGAGCAGCGCGCTGCCCTCCTCGACGTCGCGCTTGGTGTACTGCCCGCCGGCCGCGGCAGCCTCCTGGTCGTGCTTGGTCGTGAAGTCCTCCAGCTCGTCGGCCTTGCGCTTGGCCATGCGCACCACCTTATCGGGAAGCGCACCAGCTCGGCGACGTGGATGCCGAAGCTCTGGTCGCAGACGCCCGGCTCGACTTTGTACAGGAGGGTGACCTCGCGTTTTTCGTCTTCTTCGGGCTGCTTCTTCTTTTTGGCATTACTGGCGGAGGAGGAGGGGCCGCTGATGTGCGCGGTGACGTGCAGGTTGCGCACCTGCGGGTAGCTATCGGCCAGCGCGGTCAGCTCGTGGAAGTGGGTGGCGAAGAGCGCGAAGCAGCCGATCTCCTTGACGATGTGCTCCGAGATGGCCCACGCGAGCCCGAAGGCCGTCGTAGGTGGAGGTGCCGCGCCCGAGCTCGTCGATGATGATCAGGCTCTCGGCGGTCGCGGACTTGAGGATGTTGGCCGTCTCGAGCATCTCAGCCATGAAGGTCGACACGCCCTTGAGCTGGCTGTCGCTGGCGCCCACGCGGGCGAGGATGCTGTCGAAGATGGTGAGCTCCGCGGAGCTGCACGGCACGAAGCAGCCGATTTGCGCCATCAACGCGATCACGCCGATCTGCCGGATGTAGGTCGACTTGCCGCCCATGTTGGGGCCCGTGATGATCAGGAAGGAGGATTTGTCCCGGGTGAGCTCGACATCGTTGGTGATGAACTGGACATCGTCTTGCATTTCCATGCAGGGATGGCGGGCTTCCATCAGGATGGTTTGGCCCTCGCCGCGGGGGTGGATCTTGGGCCGCACATAGGAGATGGGAGCGTGGACGGAGCAGTGGGCGAAGGAGACTATGACGTCCAGGTGGGCGAGCACGGCGGCGAGCCTCTCCAGCACAGGGGTGTATGAGCGCCCACACCCACGACCTCGTTGACCAACCCGCTCTGGGTCCTGTTGTAGGTCTGAGACAGCTGGTCGAACTCGCGGCGGTATCCCTGAAGGGTTTTGGTTGTGAAATAAACGCCGTTCTTCTGGGTGGAACATTCGAGGTACCGGGACTTGTTCCGGATGCAGCCGGCTTCTGTCCGGGTCAGGCGCATGCACCAGCCGTGAACCTTGTGATTCTCGAGGAAGATCTTCTTGTCCCTCTCCTGACCAAGGTCGCTTGCGGCATCGGCGAACTCCCTGTCCATGTCCGTGCGTAACCTGTCCAATTTCTTCCGGATGATGCGCAAGCTGTCGTCGAACTCGGGCTTGATAATGAACTCGTGGTTGTCTAGCGCGTCGAGGTCAACAGTTGTCTCAACCATCTCTTGCAGCTTCGCCAAGCTGTCGGACAACTCGCGGAGCTTGTTGGTGTAGGCTTCATCCAGCGGGTCCCGGTAGGCTTCATCCATTACTCCCTCCAGCGTGCCGAGAAAGCCAGGAAGGCGATGATTACCTGGTAGGCCCTGACCACATCCTCTAAGTTCGCCTTGTTGCGCTGGAACCGCTTCGCCAAGCGGTATAGATCAGGGATAGACCTCAGGTGCTCCTCTTGCATGGTCTGGCGCAGTTCTGTGTCGTTCGCAAACGCCTCAACAAGCTGTTGGCGTTTCTCGATTTCATCCTTGTCCATCAGAGGCTGCTTCAACCACTGCGCAAGCAATCTGCTCCCGACTGGTGTCTTGCAGTGATTGAGCAACCCAAACAGGCTCATGGTCTTGGTTCCGTCTCTCGCACCAGGCATCAGATTGAGCGCCTTCAGTGCTGCCGCGTCGAGCTTCATGAACTGGGTGAGATCGTGCTGATACAGCTGATACTGGCCAAAGTTGGAGGGGTCATGGAGGACACCAAGGTATTTGATGAGGGCGGCTGCTGAGCCCATAGCCAGTTTCAGGTCGGTCTGCGGTAGAAGCGTCGCAGTCCTTTCGTCCTTCAGCAGTCTCGCCAGATCTTGCTCGATGTCTTTGATGCCGAAGTCGCCAACGGCCGCTCAGAGATGGCAACGCCACAGTTGTCGATGATCTGCCTGAGCTTCGCCAGCTCGGGATCCTTGTTCTTGTCCGCCTTTTCCATCTGGATGAGACATTCCTTGACGCCAAGTTGGATCAACAAGGCTTCGAAGTTGGAGTAGAGGTCGTTGTCGAGGAACTCGCTGACACCGAGTTCTCTGACGCTGGCATCTGCAAAGCACACTCCCACAACCCGGGCCTCTGATGCCTTTGCCGAGATCTTGACTGCCAGTATGACGGGTGCTGCCTCAGAAAGGCTGCCAAGATCATCCTCGACGTCTTGTAGGTTCCCGGGAGACGCCTGTTGGCAATCTTCCAGTTCATCCGGCCGTTGGGGCTCGCCCAGATCTCGACCCGTTTGCCCAGCTTGTACAGGGCTTCACGGAGGAATTGTCGGAACACGGTCACAGTCATGGTAACGGAGGGCAAGCCAGTGTGGTCATTGCGTCCGAGCTGTCTGACGACCGAGGTCGTCTTGTAGACCTGTCATCCCAAGCGTGGTTAGAGCATGCGTCGCAGCGTACAGGTCTGCAGCTGGGGGACGCACAGTTCGCGCGATGAAATTGGCATTTTCGCCGTGAGCGGTGTACCAGTCGCCGCGGTCAAAGATACGGATCACGTCGTCGTCTACGGCCGGGAGGGACTTGAAGAAGCGGATAAATCCATGTTCGTCGTTCGAGGGTGGGCGCCGTCAGCACTTGTTCTCGTATCTCGATGGCCAGGGAGCTAGAAGCAAGGGAAGAAAAGGTAAAACCTTTAACTCTGGCCGGGAAGACATGTTGGTTGGTGGCTGCTCAGTTTCACGATGGACCAGGTCGTACAGCCTGTTGGCGACATCACCAGGTTCCGACGTTGGGAAGCAAGCAGAAACCGAAAGTCGAGTGAGACCCTGGCAATTGCAGGAGACGCGACTCCATGAAAGTTGAGCCGGGGGGACGCGTCTTAGCGTGTTAGAAGTGTGCGGTGGCTGCAGCTTCACGCTAAAGTGGGGCATCCTACCACCCAGTGCCCAGAAATTTATCGAGCTGCAAAGACCCCCTCCACCTCTGTCACAGCTTTGCACCCGCCATCTCGCTGCCCACCACCCCCTTGTCTCAACATGGCCACCGAAGAGCCCCAAACCGTTGCACAAGACATCGCGATGGCCGATGTCCCACCATCCAACGACGAGTCGGCCGACGCCGCTACCACCAATTGTAAGCGCAAGGCCGAGACGGATCTCGAGAGGGCCGCGAAGAGGCCTTTCCTAGCAACGACGAGCAGCCTACAACGGGGGAAACAGGCGCGGTGGGTAGCGGGAACGCGGGAGGCACTGAGAACAAGCCATTGTCCAAAAACCAGCTCAAAGCGCCTAAGGCGCCAGCAACAATGGGAGGAATTCAAAGAAGACCGCCGCGCAAAGCGCAAAGGCAAGCGCCACGAGCGCCAGGCCCGGAAGCGCGCCGAGAAGGAGGCGAAGATCGCCGAGGCCGAGGCGGCCGGCATCGACCCCGCGACGGTCCTGCAGCAGAAGGAACCCTGGAAATACCGCCCCGTGCCCGTCTCGTTCATAGTCGACTGTGACTTCGAGCAGTACATGCGCGAGCAGGAGATTGTGTCGCTGTCGAGCCAGATCGTGCGCTCCTACGCAATGAACCGCAAGGCCAAGTACCAGGCCAGCCTGCACATCAGCTCGTGGAAGGGCAAGCTCAAGGAGCGGTTCGAGACGGTGCTCAAGAACGCCCATCAGAACTGGAAGAACGTCGGGTTTCACGAAGGGGACTTCCGCGAGGCGGCGAAGAAAGCGCAGGAGCAGATGGCTGGGCCTCAGGGGGGTGAAATGATTGATTTGATTAAGCCGAGCGAGGGCGGGCTTTCGAAGAATACCGGCGACGAGGGGACAGGACCAACGGCCGAGGCAGAGGCCGCGGAGCAGGATGTCGAGCGGTCTATCGTTTACCTTTCATCCGAATCGCCATACACACTCGACAGGCTGGAGGCGAATACTAGCTACGTCATTGGCGGGCTGGTGGACAGGAACAGGGAAAAGGGGCTCTGCTACAACCGTGCGAAGGAATACAAGGTTCGGACGGCGAAGCTTCCCATTGGGGAGTATATGGCGATGCAGAGCCGCTATGTTCTGACACCAACCAGGTGGTGGAGATTATGGCTAAGTGGTTGGAGTGCGGGACTGGGGGCAGGCCTTCCTGGAGGTGATTCCCAAGCGCAAAGGCGGGACCTGAAGGGCGAAGATGAGGCCGGGTCGACGAAAGACGATGCGGGAGAGGAGGAGGAGGAGGAGGAGGAGGAGGGACGGCAAGGCCGAGAAGGCTGCGTCAGGAGCTGACGCACCATCTGAGGACAAGACGAGGTCGGCCACACAACGCGCTGCCCAGGAGGAGATCCTCCAATGACTACCGAGATGCAAAGACCTCACCTCGGACACAGGCTGCGGACAAATTCTGCGCTGAAGAGATACCCATATAGATAATCATCGAAACCGATGGTTTTCAAAGAGACACACAAACGTTTATAATTTCTGGGCCAGTAGCAGTTGTCCTGCAACCAACGTAGCCGGGTATACGGGGCCGTCTGGAAACCATACCCAATCCCCAACACCACCCACAAACTTGCCCTCATCAAAAGTCCATCGATTCAACCTTCACCTCCACTTCCTCCTCCCTTTCCCTCTTCACCGCCCTGTCCGCCTCCCTCTCGTCCTTCATTAACCCCATCACAAAGGCCCTAAAGTACTCAATATAGGGCCGTAGACTCGTCTTTTCCCAGTCCTGCACGTTTTTGCCCCCCTCCGCGCCGCCTCCCTCTCCTTCCTTCAGTTCTCAATCTCCCGGACCAGTCCCTGCAGCGTGGGCACCTCGAAGGGGTCAAACTCGTCGATGCGGTCGCGGTCGATGGGCACGCAGACCCGCCCTGTGCCCGGGTGGACCACGAAGGGGGACTTGAGCAAGTGGTTCAGCTTGTGGGAAACTTTGACGTCGAGGCGAGGGTAGGTGTGTGTGAGGACGATGTCTTGCTTGGCGTCGAGGAGGGTGCGGGCGTCGAGGGATGGGGCGGAGTTGGAGTTGGGGATAGTGGTTTCAGTGCCGCTGCTGGCGGCCAGGGTTTGCGCTACCGCGTCGATGTCCGCCCACTTGGAGGAGGGGCGCCCCGGAGAGGCGTCCCATTTCTTGCGGAGGGCTTCGCGGAGTTCGGTGTCTGGGATGTACTGCAGGAGGAGGGAGTCGGCTTTCCCGGGAGTTTGCCAGGGGTCTTGAAGCTCAAGGACGTCATGCTGGAAGTGGTCTTTGAGGAGGTCGAGGCTTCGTCTGTTGCTGTGGTTAGGAACCCAATCCTTGACACTCGAGGGAAGAACTTACGAGAGATGGGGATGCAGCGGCCGACGGAGGTTAACCTGCTTGCCTCCTTGCTTCCCGCCGTTCACGACGTCGAAGTAGCCGGTGATGGCTTTCCTCTGCTGATCATCCAGCGCTCTGGCTTTCTTGTCGCACACCCACGCGTGGACGCCACGGCGACCGGAATAGACCCAGAGGATATGATGGTAGCCAAAGTCGTCCCGCAACGCCGTGTCCATGACCTTGATGGCCATAGTTGTGAATTTCCAGCACTTTTTGCAGATGTTTGCCTTGTCGCAGCATGTTCGAATATCGTCGTAATCTGTCAAATCAATGTCGAAACACAACTCTTTCGCCAGGGGCTGGAATGCGGTCGAGCTGCGGAATGTCTTGCGGTCCCTCGGGTCCGCCGTGTAGACGGGGCCGATTTCGATACGTCTCGGCATCAGGCGTAATACGTCCTTGCGGAATCTGCTCGGGGGTCAGCAAAAGGCCAAACAGCTGCATGCGAGGATACCACCGACAGGTCAGAGGTGGTGTACGACTGGAAGCGCATCACAGCGTCGTTGTGCAGCCACAGACTGAACTCGCGATGCTTGAAGTCGTTTGTCGGGACAGGGCTGTGGTTCAGCCATTGGAACATGTAGCGCCAAGGGAAGAACCGCTGGTAGAAGATTCGTAATAGCTCAAAGGAAGCATCCTTGGTCTGCTCCTCCCTGGTGCTCGTCAGGATGCCATGATCACCCATCTTGGGCCGGGGCCGGCGCTTACAGTTCTTGCCCGTTCAAGTGATTGCTGGAAGTGGGAAACTCATCATCGTCTGAGTCCATTCCGGCAAACAAATCCTCCAACTTAATCTCTGGCTCTTCTCCTGCTTGATCTTCACCATCATGTCCTCGTCTTCCCGTTTTTGGGTTGAAGCGGGCTCAGCAGCTGGTTTGGTCTCTTCGACTGCGGCTTGCACAGCGCCAGCCTCTGCCATGACAATATCGTCAACCTCAGAGGGCGGGCTGCTCCGAGCCGCAGAAGCAGGCTCTTCCTCCATCCTGCTTGCCGTGGGTGGGTTCTTGCCGTCCTCGGCGGCAAGGGGGACGGAATCAGGCATGCTGTTGTCTGGGTCGTGGGTCGGCTGGTGGTCGTATCAGGAAAGAGAGAAAGCTAGTCTAACAACCCCACAGAGAACGGGCCGGATATGTCCCAAAACCGCGAGACAATGGTGGCGCGAGCAGGTTGCGATTATCTCCTCCCGTTGTGTTGAATTTCGAGTTGACAAGACGCGCCAAGACCTCCGGAACGCGTTGCGCGTAAAGTGGGGGTCCTGGACAGATAACATTCAACCCTAACCCTCTAGGCGCCCCTTGTTGATACGCTTGTTAGTGCTCCATCCCGGTCGTCCCATGAACCCATGGGACGTCATTGGGGCGCGCCGAGCCCAGAGCAACAGGGGCGACCGGCCCGTGGCAGTCACTCCTTCTCGGCTCCCACCTCCTGACTAAGACACCGCTCCTTTCCACAGCACATTTTCTGCGCCGTCGATCTTCTTCGTCCCGCCCTGGCTTTGTCGACCGATCACCCACACTCGACGACCTCGAATCGCGTACCATGAGTGGCCTCCGCCTCACGATCCAAGATGGCAAGTTCTGCGACAGTCGCGGCAGGCAGGTGATCCTCCGGGGCATCAATGTCGCTGGTGAAGCGAAGTACCCCAGCAGACCCGACCAGCCGTCGCACGTGGCCGATGACTTCTTCGACGGCGACACCGTTAGTTTCCATGGCAGGCCGTTCCCCAGGAAGAGGCGCACCTCCACTTCTCGCGGCTAAAGCGCTGCGGCTACAACACCATCCGCTATGTCTTCACCTGGGAGGCCATCGAGGCCGCCGGACCGGGCAGGTACGACGAGGAGTGGATTGAGGAGACGATCGAGGTGCTCAGGGCCGCGAAGAGCTACGGCTTCTATATCTTCATGGACCCCCATCAGGATGTGGTGAGTACGCAGAGGAGAAGAGCGGGGCCCAACTGCCGGCAGCACACTGACTTGTCCTGCAGTGGTCGCGCTTCTCGGGAGGTTCGGGCGCTCCATGTGGACGCTTTATGCGGCGGGCCTCAACCCACAGAGCTTCGCGGCGACCGAGGCCGCCATCGTCCACAACACATATCCCGAGCCCGAGCACTTCCCCAAGATGATTTGGGCGACGAACTACTACCGCCTCGCTGCCGCTACCATGTTCACACTATTTTTCGCCGGGGGACTTTGCGCCAAAGTGCATCATAGATGGGATGAACATCCAGGACTATCTGCAGAGCCACTTCTTCCAGGCCTGCGCCCACCTTGCAAAGCGCATCCACGAGGCCGGGGACATCGAGAATGACGTCGTGTTTGGCTGGGAAAGCTTCAACGAGCCAAACAAAGGGATGATCGGCTACGAGGACATCAGCATCATACCGAAGGAGCAAGCTCTGAAAAAGGAACCTGCCCGACAATATGGCAGACCATGCTTACTGGGTCTGGGCGAGCCGTGGAGGTCGAGACGTGGGACATGGGTAGTATGGGTCCTTACAAGGTCGGGAAAACACTGATCGATCCGCACGGGGAAACCGCATGGCTGCCGGAAGGCTACGATGATTCACGATATGGCTACAAACGAGATCCTGGGTGGAGGTTAGGCCAGTGCATATGGGCGCAACATGGCGTCTGGGATCCATCGACCGACACGTTCTAAGAAGGACTACTTCGGAAAGCACCCAACGACCGGTGACAAGATCGACTATGTCTACTTCACCAATAACTATTTCATGGATTTCTTCGGCAGTATCGCGACATGATCCGGTCATACCACAAGGACGCCATCATGCTGCTGCAGGGGCCCACCATGGAGCTTCCGCCGTTAATCAAGGGCACTCCAGACGGTGATGATCCGTTATTGGCTTATGCTCCGCACTGGTACGACGGCATCACGCTGATGACCAAGAAGTGGAATCGGAGCTGGAATATCGACGTGATAGGCGTGCTCCGCGGGCGGTATTGGCACCCAGCCCTGGCCATCAAGCTGGGCGAGACGGCCATCCGCAATTGCTTCAGGGACCAGCACGCGGCGATGCGGAAAGAAGGTCTCGATCGCATGGGCAACCACCCGTGCGTGATGACCGAGTTCGGCATCCCCTACGACATGGACGACAAGTATGCGTACAAGACGGGCGACTACTCGAGTCAATCGGCTGCTATGGACGCCAATCACTATGGAGTAGAAGCGTCCGGCTTGGAAGGCTACACACTGTGGCTGTACATGGCCAGAATGACCATCAAAAGGGCGACAGTGGAACGGCGAAGACCTCTCTATTCTCGGTCGACGACAAGCTGCTCCCTCTCTCAGCCCTACCTAGGAGCCCAGACCTGGAGGACTCGACGGCAAACCTCCGCTCGTCGTCGTCGGTCCCAAGGAAGGAGCTCGACGACGACGACAGCGTCACGCCAGCCAACCTCAAACGCTCCATCACCAACCCGTCGATCTCCTCCGAGCCACCTCCAAGCAGCCCGAGTTGACCGCCTCCCCGGGCTACCGCGCAGCAGAAGCCTACATCCGCCCAGCGCCCATCGCCACCGCCGGTGTGATCACGAACTATGGATTCGACCTCCGGCAGTGCCTCTTCACGCTGACCATAAAGGCGCCCAAGGTTGCCGAGGACACCCCCACGGTGGTGTTCCTGCCCGAGTACCACTTCCCAAAGGACGAGTGCTCGGTCGAGGTCAGCTCGGGCAAGTGGGAGATCAGCAGCGACGAGGAGGAGACGGTGCTGGTCCAGCGGCTGCGCTGGTGGCATGGCGAGGGCCAGCAGACGCTGCGAGTGTCGGGAGTCATCAAGAAGCATAATGTCGGGCCGGGGCTGGATGCGGAGGAGGGAGGTTACTATGAGCAGTGTAATCAGGGGGCGTGGAGTAGTTGTGGTGTTATGTGAGAGTGGTTGGGTTGGGGTTTGGAGAAAGGGAGTTGGGTTGCAGCGATGTGTTGTATCGTGATGGTTTGGTTAATGCAGGAGCATCGTCATGAGCAGGAGTCAGGGGTCGAGCATGCGTTGTTTCGAAGAGCGATGGGTTGCCGTCTTCCTCAAAGACGATTCAGGGCAGATTGAATTCGATATTATGGCACACATCGACGAGTACCCAGCGCAGTTCGAATCTGCCTCGCTATATCAATTGAAACTTAGGCCTTTCGTCAACCGGGCCTGGTCAGGATGTTTAAGCGGGAAGCTCGAATCTTTCGATGACTTCTCGTCCCGAGGACACCTCCCATAGGGTTCTTGCAATGGGACTTTCCGCAATACCGGCTTGGGAGACCAAGGATATGGATAGCCTCCTGTCCCCAATTGAAGTCACGGGAAATCATGCCCAGTGAGTCGAGCCTCGGCCATCGACATCTCGCGAGCAGTTGAGCATTCGTGAGGGATGCCAGGGGCAGCAAGGTGAGGTCGAGAAAGCCCAATCCCCACACCGAGAGCCCCGCTTTCGGAAAGCTTGGGCTCATGCCAATCTCATTGGTCAGGAGCTGTGGGAACCACAGACGCTGCAAGGGTGCTCCGCACACAGCTCCATTGGATCCATCCAAGCCCGAAGCGCTGCCCCTGGACCCTGTTGCAGGTCGGTCTGGCGCATGCGGGTTGGTAGCTTTTACGACCTGAGGCATGTGGCAGACGACAAAGACGGGACCGGTCCCCCAGCGGAAAGAGGAGAGAGTGACCCAGCGAGAACGGCGGCTGGGACCCAAATCAACCCAGCCAAGATTTTCGAGAGGTCTTCGACAATCGGAATCTACAACAGAATGCGATTAGTGACAGACTTTGCGTTCGCCCGCGGTGCTTGCCATTCCTGAGCCTATCGCCAAGGGCTCCCGTCGCCGTCTTCCCGTCTGTGCCAGCCGAAAGGTGCCGTGCAACCGTGAAGCCCTCCCCAGCGCCGCCGATACCAACATCGACGATCGTTGGGAATTGAAACCCTAACGGCGATCCATCATCTGGGTTGCAACCCCCCCGACTGCAGCCGCACAGCCATTAACCAACCACAGCCGACGTCTCTCCATTACCCGACCGGCTGTCTCTCGCTCGGTGCTCGCACTCAGCCCCGAGTCCTTGGAAGGCCCGAACCACTACCCCTTGCCGATCCCGATCATCCTCTTCGGAGGTTCACAATAGTGCCACCGGCTCCCGAATATCACAGGCTACGCTTGCCCGCAGCTGTCGACAATGTACCAAAGCGGGCAGAGGGATGCGACTCGGCCCTTCAGGTGCCGCCTCCCCCTCCGCCCATGTCCCCGCCGTCGTCCGTCGGGATCAGCAATCTGATGGCCATCCCTCCTCCTCCTCCCCGGTATCCAAGCGCCCCCGGACCGACTGGCAACGTCCTGCTCCCTCCACCTCCCGGCCCGCCGCCAAATGCCTCCTTCCCCTCGAGTGCCATCCCACCACCAAGTGCCTCGGCAACGCACCATGGCAGGGCGCCTGGGGCAGAGCCTACGACGGCCGGACAACCTTCAACATCCCACCGCCTCCTCCGGGCGGCGCCCGGCCCCGTGCTGCAGGCCTACAATCCGAAGCTCCATGCTCAGGCTCTTGCCGCCGCCAATGCTGCCACCTCGTCGGGCCCGACGACCCTTAACGTACCCCCGCCCCCGCCCCCGAGCGAGCAGATGAGCGCGACATACATCCCTCAGGGAGACACATATGGCGAAGGCGTCGGCATTCCGGGGTTGGGATTCACCGAGGATGGCATCCACGGCCGCCCCCCGGCTGGCATGGATTCCGCGGGCGCGACGCCCCTGGATGAGGCGTCAAACCGCGAGAGACTCTATGTTGCTGCCATAAGCCAGAGAGGGTTGTCCACTGCGACGAATGCTAGCGCAAATTCCGTCTCCTCATCAGTCCCGCTGGAGCTCGCAGCTCAGTGGCCACTGGACAGAGTGGTGGCGTGGCTTCAGGCAAACAACTTCTCTCGTGCCTGGCAGGAGACGTTCAAGAACCTGGAAATATTCGGCGCCAAGTTTCTCGAGCTTGGGAGTAGCCACGGCGGGCGCGGGAATTTTGGTATGATGCACCAACTGGTATACCCCGGGCTGATGAAAGAGTGCCAGAAGAACGGGTTCGTGTGGGACCAGCCCAGGGAGAGGGAGGAGGGGAAGAGGATGCGGCGGCTCATCCGGAGCATCGTTACCGGGCGGCCCGTCGATCCTTCCAAGGTCTCGGCTGGCCATGCCCGCAACGAGTCCTCGAATGCTCCGGTTGCACCTCCCCCACCCCCGAGCGACTCTGCCGAATCACCCAACACACCCATCAAGGCCCCTGGCCCTGGCTTCGGCGGGCGCAGGTTCTCCCAATCGCGCGCAACTTCGATACCCAACCTGAGCAACTCAGTGGGCACCGAATCGAACCACAGGAGTGTGATGAAGAACATCGACACCGAGATCGCCCGTCGCCACAGCCCGGGCATCTGTGAGTCGGGTGAGGCAGGTTCCTTCCGTGGACCGGCCTCGTTGGGCAGGGACAGCCCGGGCAGCAGCCCGCTCCCCAGTCCGGCCTGTTTCCCCCGTCTTCCACGGCAGGCAATGCTTCGGCGTCACACACACACCAGCATCTTCGGACACCGCTCACGCAACAGCACCGACTCGGTCTCCTCCAACGCTGCCATCTACGGATCGGGGGTCCCACCCGATGCAGCCGCCATGCTTAAGAGCGGGATGAACATTGCTGACGTAGTAAATGTCGCTCGTGGCGACGGAAACAGCCGCCGATATGGTCAGGACGGTGGGCGACCGTCGCCCCAGGACTCTGGAGATAGGAGTGCAGGAACAGATCCCCAGGGAGTGCCAAGGGCACCACCTCGTTCCTTTCTTTCCTCAGGGGCAAAAAGAAGGCCGAGGACCAGGACTCGCCGACCAGCCCGGGTATCCACTTCCACCACAAGATGCATTTTCCGGGGAATCGTCCGCCTAATGGGAGTGACACCTCACTCGAGCGTCCGGCATCCAAGCGGGCGAGCGGTGGGCGTGTCTTCATCTTGGCAACTGCTGACTGTTGGAATTACCGCATGCTGGACGTCACAGATGTCGGTTCTCCATCGGATATGAGACAGCTTGTTTGCATCAACCTTGGCCTGCCGGAGCATGAAGACGCTCAGATCTATCTCACAGAACTGGGAAAATTTGAGCACGACGAAGAGCCCCTCGACGATACGAAACTAATAACAGCAAAGAACCACATGGGCGATGCCGTCGGGTCACTAAAACTGTTTGTGCGCCCGGTTGGGTCGCCGTCCTTGCGAAGCTCTGCTGGTCAGACCGCCTCCGGCCACCTGACGGTGCCCATGGACGAGGAAACATATGCCAAGCTCAGCGGCCGGCAGCGATCTAGCTCATCCCCGCCTACGTCGAGGCAAAACACGCTCACAGGCAGGGAGCGAGACGAGAAGATGCTGACGGCAGAAGCCATCCAGTATAGGACGGAGCAACTCCGGAAGCAGCAAGAGTATCTCGCCAAGCGGAAGCAAGTTGCCGAGGCTAAGGGAGTAGCCATCAACAGACAATCCTGTCGGCATCGTTGGTAGGAATGTGGACTTTGACCAGCCCAGGCTGTCTCCTTACGAGGACAGAAAGGTTGACAATCTGCTCCCGCTGCGCAAGGCGCCTGCTCCGCCTGAGAATCCCTCTGCTACGCTGGTCAAGGCGAACTCGTTGAGCAAAAGGCACATCGCACGTACGTCTCAAGGGAACATGGAGAACGGCCGGCCGAAGCGGGTGTCATCTGACCTCCGCGAGGAGGCCATGACTGAGAAGCACAAGAGGCGGCCAGGAATGCTGAACCCAGAAGGGGGCATTCATGGGGTGTTGGTGGGCATGGCGGGACGAATGGCGGGGATTGGACACCCTGCCGCGAGCGGCCACAGGGGGTTGTCCCCTCACCGCGTCTCGTCGATGCCGGTGACGACAACGAAGTCAATGAACGAGGTTAAGGGAGCCATGTCAACTGTGGACTTTGGTCAACGGTCGCGCTCCGGTCTGGGGGCGGCAGCCCGAGGATCGGACCGCTCCGGGGTCGCCAGGCACTACCACTTGGAGCCTCAAGAAACGTGCCGTTCCTCGTCCCGGACTACTCGCCCGGCGGGACGCGCGGCCCCGGCGACGGCGGGTTCTCCGAGCAGGCCCCAGTCCTGACCGATTCCACCTTGGACCAGATGCTAAGATTACTCGAGCAGCACGCGCTCCGTCCCCGGGAAGTGTCAGCCCCAGCTCCCGCACGCCGAGCCACACGTTCGCGGCCCCGGCACTCAACAGGCGCAAGTCGCACGGGCCCGACACCGACTTCCAGGACAACGACGTCAGGTTCTCGCAGACGTCGACCGTTGTTGACAACAACAACACGGCGCACGACGATTCGGATGATGACTCGGACGATGGCCTGTTCGCGGTCCCCATCCGGCCGGGCGTCCCGAAGAAGGCGTCGCCGCCGGCGGAGGGCGGTGGATTCGACGGCAATGGGAAGCGTCCGAGCCTGAAGGACAAGAACAAGCGGTCCAGGAAAACCCTGTCGGTTGCCTTCCAGTCCCCTGAGCCGAGTCCCGATGGGACGGGTCCTGCTGAGTTTGACCTGGAAGAAACTAGTGGTCAGTCATCGCAGTGGCGCACGCCCAGCACGCCCGGCTCGGAAAGCCGGGAGTCGGAAGACCGCGACAGCAAGCTCAACAGGCGCAAGTCGTTTATCGAGAAAGACGTCTGGGCCAACCGCCCACCTACCGATGCGCTCATCAACAACCTTGAGGACTTCTTCCCGAATGTGGACGTAGACCAGCCGGTGCTCGAGGAAGGAGAAGGTATAGATATGCCGCCTTCGCCGATTGCCGAGGCGGACGAGGAACAGAGCCCGGCTGGCGGATCTGCGCTGCCGCCCATGCCCCCTGCCAGCTGGTCTGGCATCCAGCAGCAGCAGCAGCAACAACAACAACAACAACAACAACAACAGGGTTTCTTCCATCTACAACGAGAGCGATACACTCGGATCTGACGAGTCAACGCTCAAGGCGTTGGACTCGCGCCCCGGTCGATGCAGACGCTGGCACACCGCAGCGTGCGGCGGTCTGGCGGTCTGGGCCGGATGAAGTCTATCAGAGAGGTGGCGCGCGGAGCGCACGAAGCAAGCAAGCGCTACACACAAGGCTCTGGGCAGATGCAGCCGGCGCAGCTGCCGGGTCGGTCGCGAACAGGAATACCAACCTGATGCGGCGCAAGAGCACCAAGATGTTCAACGCCAACATCGTGCAGATCCGGCCGGAACGCGGCTCGCTCAACATGGCCATGGGTCTCTCCACCATTCCGCAGGACAGCCTACCGGGGCAGCAGCGACAGCAGCCGCAGAACAACAACATCCCCAAGCGGCAGACCACCTTCCGTGGTTCAAGGGCCAGCTGATTGGGAAGGGCACGTTTGGGCCGTGTACCTCGCATGAACGCCACGACGGGCGAGTTTCTTGGCCGTCAAGGAGGTCGAGGTCAACCCCAAGGCGCGCAGGGCGACAAGAAGAAGATGCAGGAGCTGGTGGCGGCGCTGGACCAGGAGATCGACACGATGCAGCACCTCGACCACGTCAACATCGTGCAGTACCTCGGGTGCGAACGCAAGGAAAACTCCATCTCCATCTTCCTCGAGTACATCCCCGGTGGGTCGATCGGGTCGTGCCTGCGCAAGCACGGGAAATTCGACGAGCCTATCGTCGCGTCGCTTACCAGACAGACGCTCTCGGGACTGGCGTACCTCCACCGCGAGGGTATCCTGCACCGCGACCTCAAGGCGGACAACATCCTGCTGGACGTCGACGGCACGTGCAAGATCAGCGACTTTGGCATCAGCAAAAAGACGGACAACATCTACGGCAACGACCGCAGCAACTCGATGCAGGGCAGCGTCTTCTGGATGGCGCCCGAGGTGATCCGCTCGCAGCACGAGGGGTACAGCGCCAAAGTGGACATCTGGTCGCTCGGGTGTGTCGTGCTGGAGATGTTTGCAGGGCGGCGGCCGTGGAGCAGGGAGGAGGCGGTCGGCGCCATCTACAAGATTGCGAACGGCGAGACGCCGCCGATCCCGGACGAGGTTCGCGAGGTGATCAGTCCGATTGCGATTGCGTTCATGCTGGACTGCTTTACTGTGTAGGTTTTTTTTTTTTTTTTTTTTTTTTTTTTTTTTTTTTTTTTTCAACTCGTCATTTCTGAACTGGAGGAGTAATGGATGCTGATATCTTACGTCTTGCAGGAACCCGTCTGAGCGGCCGACGGCGGATGTGCTGCTTTCGCAACATCCGTTCTGTGAGCTCGATCCGAACTTTAGCTTTTTGGATACGGAGCTGTATGCTAAGATCAGGGGAACTTTTCAATGACCTCGCCTGAGGGAAGGGTGAAAAGACGATGGAGAAATAATGATGTCGGGCTGCTGTTGCTCTCAAGATCCGATATGTTATTACAGTGCAGAGTGGGCGTCGGCTGGAAGAAACAAGCTTTCGCATGTCATGCTAGGTCCGGGCATCTCTGCTTCTTCCTTGTTGGCTAGACATAGCGTTTTCATTTCAAGGTTGATATTGCGCAGTTGATATATTAATACTAGTCCTGTGGCTGCCGGGAGTAAGTTTGACCCCTTGTACCGGTACCTAAGGTATTCATCTTGTCGGGAACCTCTTGAGGTATTTGCCTTCCCCAACTCATTAGTACTGTATCTCTTTTGCCTTTCCTCATTCATGGTCACTTGTTCTTCGTTCTGTTCATGTCTCACTTCTCTCTTTTATTCCTTTTTTTCTCGTTCTCGTACTATCTTTCTTTTTCCCTACTCTTTTTTCTTCCTGGCTATTTTCATGTCTCTTTCACCGTTTATTTTGTTCTTCTTCCATCCGTACGGTTTTCTAACCGTAAGGTGTACCTTGCGTGGCGCCAGCAAGCAACGCGCCAGCTTTCCTGGCACCCGCTTGCAGCTCATCGCAGGCCCGCCCCACACCCGGGATCTCGGCATATGACCCCTGACAGACCTGGATCTCTCGTTGCGATGCTCCGACTCCACCAGGGTTCGAGACGAAGCCGCAAGCTGAGACTTGCGGAGAGACTATCGAAAACATGATTCAGGGTCTTTGAATGGATCCATCCTCGTCAGAGCTTTATCTTTTCAGGCATCCTTTAGTCTTGGGCAGTACGACGGATTTAACAGCTTGAACCAGTAGCTGCCGCCACGATGTCCCAACTTGTTCCACCGCAACAAACCATGCGGAGCCCCGTAATAAGATTCCCGAGCAGACATGGCGGATATCAAATCGGACAAGAATGTCCAGCAAAGATGGTCGGGGGATTAACAGCCCCCTTCCTTTGGGTTGCAATGACAGAGTGGTTATTTAACTCGCAACGTCGCAGTTGTCACTTGCCGGCTGGAACGAATGAGGTAATAGCCGAGGAGGACACATACAGCTTAATCAATTCTGTGCCAGGAAGGTGGCACTCGCGCTCTCCATTATATGGGTCTTGGAGTTGTGCCAAGTCTCACGAGATCATCGGGACGCCGACACGGGCGTAGGTGGGGACCTCACCCATGGACAGGTGGACTTTCGTGAGCTGCAATCCTTGTGGCTGGCTGCCACACCCATTTTTCCAATGAACGAATTCTGTTTCCGCCGGCTTGGCTTTTTTGCCAATTCCGTCCAGGCTTTCCTTTATTGTCTTCCTCCGCCTGCCATGCTGTCCCCTGTCTACTCGCGATGCTGCTGCTGGCTGCTGCTCGCTGCCCGCTCCTTATCTCTGTTGTTCATGAACAGCTGCTGATTTCGGGCGGCTGAACCGCTGCGAATCTGCCCTGACTCGGCTCGGATCCTGGTGGCGACGATCGCAAGATTACTTTGCGACAGAGCTCTCCCGCGACCCAGCCGTGTCCAGCCATGCCTTTCCCGACTTGACGTTGTCGAACTACCTAGCATCGATACCGGCTCGCCCCGCGCGGCCCCCTCGGCCATTGTCTCTGTGTGACCAAGCCGCCGAGGCTTCCAGGTCCCGTCAATCACCGCCACCATGTTGCGCCTGAGGAGGTACCGGGTGCTGTTGATCTGCGCCTTCGTGATCACCATGCTTCTGTATCACGTCTCCAGGAACTCGCAATGGGAACATGCCCAGGATGTCTGGCATGGCAAGGCAAATCCGCACACACATCCTAAGCCCAGGCCTCCACCGCCGCCTCGCCCGCCGCCGAGACCGAGCACGAGCATGAGCAGAAGCCCGGTCATCATGGCAACGAGCTGTCGCCTCCAAAGCCTCCGCCGCCTCCACCTCCGCCACCTCCGGCTCATCACCATGCCGATGATCGGCCTGCGTCGAAGCAAGAGCCTCCGGTTAGGATTCCTCAGCTGAAGACGGATGATGGTGTCAAGGGGGGCTACGGCTGCCCACTAAGGCCGCATCGCCGAAACCGACCACGGCCCTGGCCTCTGTGCCTGACAGAAAACCACCTTCGAACCACGACAGTTACCGAAGCAGAATGAGGATGGGGGCATACAGTTCGTGGACCGGCAGATTATCAGGCAAACACCGTGCTTCCAAACGACCGTCCACTGGCAGAAACCCAGCGAATGGTTCCCGGTCCCGCCGAGTCACTTATCAGGCTGCCCACGGGGGCACCCAAGCCCATTCCCTCGGTTCAGTTCTCCTTTGGTAAGGAGTCGCCAGCCGCCAAGGAGAAGCGCGAGGCGCGCCTGGCCAAGGTCAAGGCGGAAGCCAGCGCGCCTGGTCCGGCTACAAGAAGTACGCCTGGACCCATGACGAGCTCAAACCTGTCAGCAAGAGGTCCAAGGACCCGTTTTGTGGCTGGGCTGCTACATTGGTCGACTCGCTGGATACGCTCTGGATCATGGGCCTGAAGGAAGAGTTCGACGATGCCGTGGAAGCCGTCAAGGACATTGACTTCACGACGACTCCGCATCGGGACGACATCCCCGTCTTCGAGACGATCATTCGGTATCTTGGTGGTCTGGTTGGTGCCTACGACGTGACCGGCGGTCACCAGGGCAAGTACCGTGTCCTGCTCGACAAGGCTCTTGAGCTGGCCGAGATTCTCATGAGCGTCTTTGACACACCGAACCGCATGCCTATTCTGTACTACCAGTGGAAGCCTTTCTTCAACAAGAACCCCAAGCGAGCCTCTCAGAGCGTCAGCGTGGCCGAACTTGGTTCCATGAGCATGGAGTTCACCCGCCTTGCTCAACTCACCGGCGAGGACAAGTATTACGATGCCATTGCTCGCATCACCGATGCCTTTGAGGAGTTCCAGAACCGCGAGAACGCCACGGCAATTCCCGGCATCTTCCCCCAGCAGCTGGATGCTTCTGGCTGCAATAGAACCGCCACCACCCAGGCATCGACCACCGATGACAACAGGGGGCGGCAGGGAAGCAAACCATTGACGATATCGGTACATGGCAGGAACCTGGGGCCTACGGAACGCGGAACGGGAAGCACTCTAAGCCGGACGAAAGGGTCCAGGCGAATGCCGAGTTTGGTTCCGCCGCAGGCGCTGGTCAAGAAGCGGATCTTGGGTTCCGTCAATTTGATGACGGGCTGCAGAAACGCGATGGACCTCCCAAGGCGATTCCAAAGTCGGTCATTCCAACTCAGCTGCCTGAGGATTGGGACTGCGTCCCGCAGGGTCTGACGGGTGCTGGCTGGGGTTCCGGCTCGTACAGCATGGGCGGCAGCCAGGATTCGACTTACGAATACTTCCCGAAGCAGTACGTTCTCCTGGGCGGCCTGGAAGCCAAGTACCAGATGCACGAGAAGGTGGCGGATGCAGTGAAGAAATATCTCCTCTTCCGCCCGATGGCCGAAGGGGATCCGGACATCCTCTTCTCCGCCAAAGCGCTCAGCACCGATGGAACCGCTGACAATCTCAGCTACGAGTGGGAAGTCACGCACCTGACCTGCTTCTTGGGCGGCATGTTTGGCCTCGGCGGCAAGCTCTTCGATCGCCCCGATGATGTCGAAGTCGCCAAAAAACTCGCCGATGGCTGTGTGTGGGCGTACGAAGTGATGCCCGCGGGCGTCATGCCGAGTATGCGACACTCTTGCCCTGCAGAGATCGGATCAATGCCAGTATGACCAGAAGCGTGGTATGCGGCTCTTGATCCGAGGGCGGAGCGCCGTGACAAAGATTTGGAACGCTATTTTGAGGAAAAGGCCGAGTGGCAGAGGAAAGCTGAAGAGTTAAAGCAGAGGGAAGCACTGCGGAAGCAGGTTGAGGAGAAGAAGCGCCAGGAAGAGGCGGAGAAGAAGGCTGCGGCCGACAATTTCCAAGGTCAAGCGGGAGCTGTGAACCTACCAGACCAGCGATCCGAGGATTCCTCTTACCCCCAGCTCAAGCGAAAGGAGCCGCCGCCAACATCCGGGTTCCAGAAGCGGGATTTCGTGGAGAGCCACGATTCCCGACAGAAGCCAAGGTCCTACCGTCCCCGGGGCGACCGAGGAAAAGGTCAAGAAGCTGCACAACAGCCTGGACCTGAATTCACCCGCCGGATCTACTCAGCAGGACAGGCACGGCAACGCGGTGGAGCAAAAGCCGATTAACGACTTCGTGCTGCCTCCTGAGCCCATGAAGCCTCTCAGCCACATCGAATATGTCACTGACCGTATAAAGAACAGAACACATTCCTTCGGGCTTCGTCACCCTCACTGACAAGCGGTACTCCTCAGGTGAGTTCCCGCAGTCCCTTCTCCGCATTTTTTTTTTTTTCACCTTGCTCACCCCGAAATAGACCCGAAGCCATCGAATCAGTCTGGTACATGTACCGCATCAGGGTGAACCGTCCTGGCAGGAGAAAGGGTGGCGCATGTTCCAGGCCGTCATCCGCGCGACTCAGACCGAGATAGGCCATAGCGCTATCGACGACGTGACGTCGACGAGCAGCGCCGTGCTCCAGTTGGACAGCATGGAGAGTTTTTGGCTGGCCGAGACGCTCAAGTACTTCTATCTGCTCTTTAGCGAGCCGGTGTGATCTCGTTGGATGAGTGGGTCTTGAATACCGAGGCGCATCCTTTCAGGCGGCCTATGGTTGACTCTAGGCTGTGTCGTTTTTGGATGGGCTGAACTGGGTAGAAGTTCATTTGGAAACGGAGCCTCAACAGAGGTTTGACGAAGAAGGATAAAGAGCTCCCTGGGCAAGAAGCACGGCGGGCATGGCGTTTTTGGAGTTAAGTTGCATCGGGAGCGGGTCACCCTCATGGTTTGTTTGGCCGTAGCTGTATTTAGCTGTGATTTACTTGTTGCATAGACACGACTTGGTAATTCGACACCTCTAAAGGGTGTTGTCATCGGCTCTTCCGTCATTATGTTATGACCAAGCCCGTTTCCCGCAGAGTAGCTGGAAACTCTGTTGCTAGAGCAGCAAGCGAAAAGAATATTCAGGACCACGACATATGTCACCGAGTTGTGTTTCGCAATATCGGTGCGGATTGTCAGTGTGATATGAGATTGTCCCCAACCCCGAACTCCAATCCATTTATGCTTGCTTCTTAGCACTATATACCGACATGGCATCCACGATGTCTCTTCCCGTACATGGTATTTAACCCTCGCCGTCGTCAAAAGGTCCATCCATAAACCAAATATCCACTCCGGTGCCTGCTTGACATCCTCCCATTATATGCACAGATCGAGAACACAAAAGAAGAACGACAAAGCAAAATCCCCCATCCGTGGTAACAAGCCGGCCCACGTCGTGACTTGGCCGTGCCGTGACTGTAATCCTAACCCAGCATCCCTGTGGTCCATGTCCTCATTTCCATCATCTGCCGATGATACCAGTCGGCGGATCTCTTCGTCATCCCTCTCCAACCCTATGTACCGTTTCCTCATCCCATTCTCATCGAGTCATGCAAGCCTGTCCCGTATGTCGCGTCACGTAAAACCCCTGCCCCGTTTTCTCTCGGCCCAAGCCCGTCCCATCATCATCAATCCATAATATGTTCCAGCACCTGCATACTCAATATCATGACCAGCAACCCAATGGTCACGATGATCAGCAACGTGAAGCTGAACCAGCCCATCACCATGGCGCTGCTCCCGACGCCCGACAAGACGCTTCCGTTGCCCAGGTCCTGCGCGATGATGCTTGCGGCGACCGAGGCCGTGTGCTGCCACAGGACCGACACCAGCACGAAGATGGAGGCGATGAAGATGATGGCCAGGGCGACCTGGCTTACGGGCCGCGACGGGAACGGCTTGACCTCGCGCTCCGAGCCCTCGCTGTCTTCCTCCTCGTGCCAGCCGGGGAAGGTTGCCAGGAGCAGGAGGCAGATGAAGGCGAAGATGATTGCGATGATGCTGTGTGCACGCGCTGCTGTCAGAGAACTGTTGTGTTGTTTGCGCGGGTTGGGGGGAAGGGGAACTACTGACAGCAGATAAGGAAACACAATCATGTCCTTGAACTGGCTTGCCAGCCAGATCAGGTTGAGCGGGTCCTGGTCGACCGACACCTCGTTGGCGAGCGTCGTGGCGTTGTTGGAGCAGAGCCAGGAGCCGCCGTCGGGGCTGACGCAAATGCCAAAATAGCCGACGCGCGCCTGCAGGCGGGCGCTGCCCACGATGTTTGCGATGGCGTTGTTGACATTGTAGTCGACCTGCGCGGTGTCGGGCGTGGCCGTGTAGCGCTGGTAGTAGAGCGATAACAGAAGATGTCGGGGATGAGCGGCGAAGAGGAGGAGCAGCCGGCGAGAGAGCGCTGGGGTGTGCGTGCGTGTTAGTGACAGCGCAGCGGGAAGAAAAACCAGGAAAGGAGCTTACACAGCAATATTATTGCCACCGCTATCAGAATCATCAAGACATGGTGGTATCCCAAGAATGGTACCCATCCTGCGAATCCGTTTGAGGCATTCCTCACCAGAGCTGCTCATTCCAGCTCGCGGGCGCACCACGTGGGAATGAGTCGCTGGAGGGGAGGGGGTACACATACGATACCATCCTAACTGAAACTTGGTGGTTGCCATCTTGGGGCTTATCTGTGACGCACTTCTCCTAGTCCCCAGAATGCAATACGATGCCGCCCGTAGAACCCGCACCGGTCACCCGCGAGCTTCGGAGTGGCGGTTGGGTAGGAATGCGCTGGCGGCGGCAGCGCTCGTCCAAAGGGCGCGCTGACCGTTCTCCCTCAAGACTGGCGTCTCCGTCTCCGTGGCGCGACAATGGTCCTCCTGCTGAAAGTGCGCTGAGATGCGTCGGCAGCGTCTCCCGTGTGTCGTTTCGCGCTCCGTCTCCGATGGAGGTGCCGTGTCGGGCTGTAAGCGGCGACAGATGCGACGGTGTCGAGCCGAGTGATGCTCGGTGTGTCGGACGAGAGGAAGGAGGGTAATCTATAAACAACAAGTAAGGAGAGAGCTGCCGCCTCAGGCGCAGGTCGAGTCGCTCGGCCGACAGGCAAACAGACAGACAAGCGGGTAGGTAGAGGTAGCTTGGGCGGTTACCACTCCAGTTTGCTTTGGATGCCAGATGCTGCTTGCTGGCTTCAGTCTCCCGAACTGCGCGACACAAAGCGTTAGAGCAATGGAATGCAAGAGCGGTACGCCATGGACGTGTGACGCATGGCAAGTGGAGGGATGGGGGACGAAAGTCACTGACCGTGGGAATGGAATTGTTCGGGCTGTGTGCTGAACCTGCGCAAAGAATGTCGGTGGCTGGTATGTGAGGATAGAATGGTCTCAAGACGAAGACCAGGAGAATGGAGTCAAGATCTGGCCGCCATCTGATTTTCGCGGAGTGGCTGCATCCCTGATGGTTCCTCCCTCCCAACCACCCTCTTTTTTATTTACTTCAGCCCGTTGGCCGGGACACGGCCTGCAGGAGTCGCAGCCCTGCGCGCTCCTGCCAAGAGCAGGCGCCAGCGCAACCCTCTGGACCCCTGCCATCCGCCCCACCTGGTGACGCAGGCACTGGCGAAATGCAAGGATCGTTCTCTGGGGCTGCTTCTTGAAGAGCGAGCAAACCACTGCGTCATCTTCCCTTCCTCAGGTTCCTGAGCCGATTTGCTGTTGTGGTTGAAGGGTCTCGGTTGTTGGCCCATTCCCACTCAATTATACTTAAACCACTCAGACTGGGACCCTCGGACTCACTCAGATCTGCTACAGCATTGACTAGGGATTGTGAACAACGGGTTGGGTAACTTACCCATGGTGTGGACAGTGGGACCAAGGATTCAAACGTTGACAACTACTGCGGAGAGATCGAATTCAAGCCACAGTATCACACAACCTCATTGTACGCCTGGAGAGAGCTCTTTGTCGATGCGGCGGAATTTTGTCCATTCGGCAACCGTCGGAGACTTTCCAGCTCGCGGGCCCGATTTGTCATCAATTGGCCTTTATGAGGCCCGGTATCCAGACTCGACGATAATCCCCCATGACGGCTGTTGACACACCGGACTTATCTTCACTCATCAACATCAATTGTACAGCGGTGCCCATCATGACGAACTTCAACATCAAGGTCGTTTCTGACGCCATCTGCCCATGGGTGAGCAGACCTCCCCGGCCTGTGGTTCAACATAACCTCTGACATCAACAACCCTCCAGTGCTACATCGGCAAGAAGCGCCTCGAGCACGCCATCGACGTCTATAAAAAGACCGTCCCCGGCGCTGCAAACGACAGCTTCACCGTCTCCTGGCATCCCTTCTATCTTGACCCGACCCTGCCCAAGACGGGCATCGAGCGGCGCATCCACTGGAGCGGAAGTTCGGCCCCGAGCGCATGGCCATGGCGAACGCCCGCCTCAAGCAGCTCGGCGAGGCCGTGGGCATCAACTTCTCGCTGCAGGGCAAAATCGGCAACACGCGTGACGCCCACAGGCTGGTGCAGTGGCCAAGACGAAGGGCAGCGAGACGCAGGACAGGCTCATCTCGGCCATGTTCAAGAGCCACTTTGAGGAGGACGCCGATATCACGTCGCAGGATGCGCTGGTCGCGATTGGCGAGGCTGCGGGCTTGGGTAAGGCTGAGGTGAAGGATTGGCTCGAGCAGGGCAAGGGCGGCGAGGAGGTCGATCGGGAGGTCGACGAGGCGTACAGGAAGGGCATCAGCGGTGTGCCCAACTTCACCATCAATGACCGGTATGAGATTGGGGGCGCGCAGGATGTGGAGACGTTTCCTGGAGGTGTTTGCACAGGCGAAGAAGTCTTCACCGGATGTTAGCCGGGGGCCCTCAAACAAGGGTGTGTGTTGCTAGGGCAAGCAAACACGAACCTTGACGAAGTGTCTGAATCGCGTCTGGGGACTCCCACCCAGAGCCTCTCGCTTCCCAAAGTGAACAACGCCCCTTCAAATATCAAGTAAACCCCCCAAATCGCTCTCAATCGCCCTCAGTCTCGCCTGCAACTCCCTCTTCTTCCGATCCAGCCCCCTCACCTCCTCCTCCTCCCTCCTCAGATCCTCCTCGGTCATAATCGCCCCATCCCCCACCCCTTCATCTTCCCCTCCCCGTCCTCTTCTTCTTGATCGCTCAAAACCCTCTCCAAATTCATCCTCTCCAACTGCCCCATCTGCTCCGCCACCTTCCCCTCATAGTACTTCAACGTATTGCTCTGCTGCGCGTACTTGCTCCTCAACGCTGGTATCCTCTCTAGCGCTCCGGGGAGCGGATAGACGGCACATAGCTTCTCTGCGCCGTGGAGCAGCACCTCGATGTCCACATCTCCTTGTCTGTCCTCCCCGTGCCCGCGCCCTCCGCGACGAACAATCTGCGCGTGCAGATCCCCACCCAGGACCGCCGCCACGGCCGTGTTACGGCGCGCCGCGGGCCGTTCCGAGACGAGTTGGGCGGTGGGCCGGTGGTGACCTCGCCCGCGGCTACGTTGAAGACGGTTCGACGGCGGGAGGAGGGCTTTGTTGCTTGCGCAGCGTCCGGGTTTTGATGGCGGGCTGGAACGAGAGGCGGAGGCGGCGGGGGGACGGAAAACAGCGCGCGCTCGTGGGCTTCGGTGTCGCGGATCAGGGAGGTGATGTCGGGGCGGGAGAGGAGGCGTTGGTGAAGATCTTGGGCGGGGGGAAGCTAGACGTCGTCTTGTTAGGCAATTGTTTTACCTTTCGGGAACCTGGAAGGGGAACGCACGGGAGGCTGTCGATGCCTTGACAAGAGATGGAGATTTGCTCCAGATGGGCGGAGAGGAGGGACATGGTGGCTCTCTGGTGAGGTGGTCGGGACTGTGGCATGCCTTTGCTGGTCGGAATGTCGCGACTGCGGCGGATGTTTGTGGAGGGGTTGCTATGGCTGCTGGCTTGCTTGGCATCCACAGCCGTGCAGCGGGCATGTGCCCCACCACAAACCCGGTCGCACCGCTTTCATTCATATTCCAGATCTTGCTCTCCCATCTATCACATACCCACCGTAACTGAACGAGTTGATGCTGATCCGCCCCAAACCCTCCGCAGGCCACGCATGAGCTCGTTTGGCCGGCCGAGTCTCACGCGTCCATTGGAGTGCGCGAGTTTGGCTTCTCATACCAGATGGAGGGCGGTATCTGGCCCTCCTCAGAGCATCAATGGCGGCTTGACCACATGGAAGGGCCTTGCGCCGCCCTCCAGGTGGTCCACACTAGACTTGACGAAGCCTATGTAAAGCGTCTTTCTGGGCGCTCTGGCTTTGTTTAAGGTCGCCTCGAGAGCACCTGCCTCAACCAGTTCGCCGGCATTACGTACCTGTGCCTTGGGCTTTGATGATGCTCTGTCGGCGAGGCGCGGACCGGCCTCCGCGTGGACCCTGCGGATAAGAGCCTCCTGGGCCCCGGCCGAGGGCCTCGTAATCCCAGGCGTGTTCTCCATCTTGGTTGATGGCTGTATTGCGGCTGACGCCACGGATCAGGTCCCCGTCCCTGAGAGGCACACGAAGCGGCGTCAAGACGCAGAATGTCTGGCGGGCAGGTGCAGGGCGGCCAGGACGAGCAAGCAGTGTCGACGCTAAGGCTCAGGTCCTTATGAGCATTGTAACACGTGTTTCTCGCTTCTCTGTCCCAGCGGCACTGTCTGGTCAAGCTGTGCGAGGATACGGTCGTGGTGGCTCACGAGGAAGGCCACGAGTTGCCCCGCGACGCCGTGTCTGCTAGGAGCGCCGCGTGCGCCGCTTTCTCGCGGTGTCCAAGACGCTTCTGGGCTTATTAGTCCGTGGAGAAGGTCAACATGCCTATAGCAGTGGCGCCCACCAGTGGTCGATGTTGCGCATGAATGCTGGAGGGGCTGCCTTGATGTGTGTGTGCCAAAATTAGGATGGGCTGCCCAACCCAGGCAAACGATGGTGAGTACAAGACTCTGTCGTTCAGTATTATCTCCTACGTCTTCGAACCAGCGGGGCCGTGTACTCTTCAATGGTTCAGTGTCACGGTTTAGGAAACATGCAAACTGTCACGATCCAATCCGAGAAGAGATCAAGGCTTGTCCAGCTTCAGGTTGGCAAGAGCACTTTGCACCAGCGCTTGTTCCCGCTTTGCCTAGCTCATCCTCATCCTAATCTTCTCCCGTCTGGTGGCACAAATGCTGCAGGTGGTTTAGCGGTGAGAAGAACCATCCCGCCCGCTAAGTCGGAGTAGGGAAGCTTCACCACTCCTCGTCTGACCAGCACTTGTGTCGTTGTTAAGCGAGTCCGGTGCGAACCAGAGGGCTGCGGGGGAAAAAAAAACGTGGTGTGCCGGTCTGGGAGTTGGACCCAGCGTGCGGCTGAAAGGCGTCGTCATCCCTCCACCTCCCTCGCTACGGCAACATCCGAGAACACGCAACGCAATCACGGCGGCCCCATGAGCACTGAGCGCTTTAGCAGTTGGGGTCCAAGGGATTACCCGTCCGTTGCCCTGGGATCTTGTGCCCGGGAGACGAGTGCTCCTGCGCCACTCATTCGTGGGAGCATCGGACTAGTACTCCTAGGCGGTTAAAGACCCATCTCCGGGAGAATCAGGCGAAGATGCAGAAGGACCTTAGGGGCCTGGGCTGCGGATGCGCGACACGTATGCCCGTCTTGGCTCTTGACCTTCGGTCTGCCATGTTTGAAGCTTAAGGGGCAGACAAACCCTTGGGGTTGCACGAGAACTTACAGCCCAGGCCCCTCGAGACTCAAGACACCACCGTCATCCTTCATATTATCAAAGGTGGACTCTCTTCCCACAGGTCCCTTCCATTATTTATTCGTTACCCACGAGCACACAGTACAGGAGGGCACCGTACTCAGAGAGAGGACCATGTCCTCCGGCACTCCTACCAGCCCGCCCGCCGGCATGCCGACACTGCCACTAAACGTGGTGGTCTTCGGTCCAGATGCCAATTGCACGCTCGACATCTGTCCCATCGAGTGGTCCGTGTACGGGTACCGACCCGCGCTCGCCCCCAACATCACATTTATCGCCCTGTATGCGGTGGCGGCGCTCATCCATGCCTACCTGGGGTTCCGATGGAAGCAATGGTGGTTCACGGGGTGCATGCTCGTCGGAGCAGCGAACGCCATGCTCGGCTACGCCGGGCGGGTCATGATGTATTACAATCCGTTCAACTTTGCGTCGTTTATGATACAGATTGGTGAGTAGTGTTCGGGCCCTGGGGTTCGCAGCCAACCAAGACAGAAAAAGAGAAAGAAAGAAGAAAAGAAAAGGGGAAAACGGAGTGAAACTTACCTGTTCCTCCGTAGTCTGCATCACCACAGGCCCACTCTACTACTGTGCGGCTGTCTACGTCACCTTGTCACTGGCGTGAGTCTTTCTTGCCGCTACAGCATCGATCTCTCTGACGATCTGACGACCCAACAGGATCAACTACTTTGGCCCTTCCCTCTCACGCTTCAAACCCCACTCTTCTACTATATCTTCATCCCCTGCGACCTGGTCTCGTTGGCCCTGCAGGCGGCCGGCGGCGCGCTCTCGACCAACACGGCGGGCGCGAGCCAGACGGGCGTCAATCTCGCCATCGCCGGCATGGCCTTCCAAGTGTTTACCATCGCCGTGTTCTGCGGCTTCTTCACCGACTACCTGATCCGCTACTTCCGCTCGGGACTCTGGCGGAATGATGAGGCTACCCGCGGCGACAAGGAGGCGACGCGGCTGAAGCTGTTCTTTGGGTTCATGGCGCTGGCCATCCTGTTTACCCTTGCGCGCTGCTCCTACCGGCTGGCAGAACTGCACGAGGGGTATGGTGGGGACCTAGTTCGCGATGAAGGGCTGTTTATTGGGCTGGAGGGAGTGTGAGTGTCCTGTTGGCTTGAGTCGAATGCTCAGGCACTCCCTCAAAGCAATTACCCATGTCAGCATCACTAATTTGTCTCCCAAAGGATGGTCCTTGCCGCTGTGTATTGTCTCATGGTCGGGCACCCGGGTCTGGTCTTCAAGTCGGAGCGGAGACTCAGCGCGGCGGGATACAGCGAGCAGGAGATTGCAGTGTTCAACCACGATACTACTGCCACGAGTAGTGAGAAGTGATTGGGCCAGTATTGGGGATTCAGTGAGCTCAGCGTTGAGAAGATTGTTAATAAGGATCACAGGGAAGAGAGCGAGAGCGACTCAAGGAAAAGGGGTGAGAGAGAAGAGGAAAGGGTCCAAACCAAGGGGACAAAAAAGAAAAAGAAAAAGAAATAATATAAAAAAAAATACATTCAACATCGGGGATTCGCTAATCCTCACCGGCCAACTACTAGAGAGAGACGACCTCCTGTGAAGGACCCGCCAAAAGAAGAGCAAGGCCTCCCAGCAGTCCGTCCATCTAGCTAGCAAAGCTCGTGCAGGCGCACGAGTGGCTTTACCAGCCTCTGAACCAACAGCTGAGGGAAGGGCCTGTCGAAAATGCTAGCCAACTCCCAGCATTTCCAAAAACCAAACCAGGTAGGAGTGAGGACCACAGGGAGCAGGAAACTATTGATGAACAGCAGGATGGTAACGATGGCAAAGATCCCACGTATTATTTCATCTTGGAACACGGAGCGGTAGGTCTTTGTTTTTCAAGGGCTTAGAACTCTGAGCAAGGCATGTATGAGTGGCATCAGGAGCACACCCAACGTATCTCATTCATCAAGGGACCGTTCCATTTGCGGGCTCCTCAACGACGCAGAAGAACCATAAGCTGTTTTCTGGTCGGGGTAGCCGTGGTCACTAGCTGATATGTACATCTGTACATGCCCACACCCATTCCATGAACTGTCGAATATATACAAGATTACCGTGCATCAATCCTTAAACGTGCAAGAAGAACAGAAAGCCCCACTGTCAACTTCCTTCTCCATGTGGCCCCCAAGTCAACATGAAGCCTTAAGCATAAGGGTCAGTCTCGACGCAGTTGACGCCAAGCACATCAGGAGCAATGTTGTGGCAGAGCAGCTTGGCGTCTTTCTGGCAGACTTGACGTCCCAATTCTTGAAGTGCAACTGGCAGTTATCGCCCTGCGTCGCACAAAAGACGTGGCCCGTGGTGGGCGCGTAGCGTGCACTCGTCGAGCCGGAGAAGTTCTTGACGTAGATGTCGGTGACGGTGGCGGGGCTGGGGTTCTGCTGGCAGTAAACCTCATCCTCGTTGTAGCAGGTGTCGAACTCGAACGCGGCGTCGCAGTTGTCCACCTCGACGCCGTCCCAGGTGACGTTACGGACGATGGCTGAGCCGTGCTTGGGACCGCCAGGGTAGATCTTGATGCCGGCGGCCTTGGTTGAGTTTCTCATGATGGCGTTCTTGACGTAGACATTCTGGACCGTGTCCGTGTTGCTCTTTCCGAGAGAACCGACGGAGAGGCCGTGGGAACCCTGGCAGATGATGTTGTTGACAGAGACGTAGTTGCAGCCGGTTTGAACGCGACGCAGTCGTCTTCATTTTGGATGTAAATGTTCTTGAGCGTGGTATGCTCCGACTGGCCGATGTCGAAGCCGTCCGTGTGCCTGGGCCGGTACTTCGACTTGCTGATCGCTGTAAGCTTCATGTTGGAGAAGGAAACTCGGGAGCTCTTCCCCCGATGTTGACAAAGACATTTTGTGCGTTCTTGAACCAGACGCCGGAGATCTGAATGTCAGTCGATCCCTCGATGTCGAAGAGGATAGGCCTGCGCAGATCTTCGAACTCTCCAAACCGGTCCCACGCAGCTTGGCCGTTACCATCAAGCTCGCCAGTGCCAAGGGGACTGTGGATTTTGGCTCCCTTAACCCCCCTAACCTCGATCATATAGCGGGTATTGTTCCAGTAAGACAGGTCGTCGGACGCCTTGAGCCGGCCGTCGAACCGCACTTCACAGCCGACACATCCAGAAAAACTGAGCTGAGATCGCAGCATGTAGGTTACGCCGCTTGGGAAGACAATGACGCCGCCGTTGCCGCATTCTTTGAAGGCTGCCGCAATCGCGGGCGTGTCGTCGACGGAGGCCGTGCCGGCAGAGGTGGGTGTGCAAGTTGCGGCCCGCTTCTGGATCCTGCTCGGAACAGATCGGTCTGTCAAGGTAGGGCGGCCACCACCCATGACCACCAAGGGGAGGAGAGCAAGGCAAGAGGAAAGCACGAGAGGAAATGGGGCACCATGGTTGATTGGGTTGAGAGGGCGAAACGAGAGGGAGAGCCAGACAGAGATACCCCGGCAGACCACTATCAACTCCTCGAAACCTTTTATGCTTCTTCTTCCAACCGCTCAAATAAAGCGTTCAGGAACCTGGAGTGGTACATCGCTAGTCTACAGCAGGCAATGACTGCGGCAAAGGGACTCGGATTTTTCGAGTTTGCGAGTGGATTGTTCCTCCACCCATCCACATGTTAGATTCCTTGTGGCCACATGGTAATAAGGCCAGTCCGGGGTAGTCCGAGGTCAGCCCAGCGTTGCCAGGGGTGTGTGCCCTGGGGTTATCTGAGATAGAGATCCTAGGGGTGAGGTCTTTGGGGAGCTCTTGGGGCAAGGAATCATGGTGGGTCGAGTCTGGTTGCAACTAACGGCAAAGCTCCTGCTGATGCCCCGAGATTCTCCACGAATCGCAAAATGGTTGAAACCGTTATAGATCCACATGACTGGGTGCTAGCATAACCGAAGCTCTTTGCAGCGACAGCAAGGTCCCCAACTGCGGACGATCCACATGGTACAAACAGTTCCTGTATTTTGCACAACTGTTCACGCCTTGCCCTTGCATAAATACGGTACCACCAGATAATGATGGGGAGACATCCACATCTTCAGTCCTCAGTTGGCTGTGGCTCTCAACAAAGCCAGGGCATCCGTTGATATTCTCATCCTCGTTTTATCAGGCGAGCGGTAAGCCGCCAATTGTTGGAGTTGTTACTCCTTTCGCTCTTCCAAGTTCATCGCTCCTGTCTCCTACCACCACCACCATGCCCTCCAGTTCCGGTCGGTGTTTTGGGCATCGCTCGTTTGGGCACTCTTCGTCGCCCAAGCTGTGACGGTTCCTAAAAGGCGCACGGTCTCCCGAACGAGCCCACCCCCCACGAAGGCAATCTCGTTGTTCGGGGGGACGCACCCTGGCAGGAGAGTTTTACTATTCTCTAGGCAGCCGTTAATTCCATCGGCTCATCGACAACCCCCGCCTGCATTTCCATCCACCCAGGCGTCTATGAGGAGACTGTGGACATTTTAGATGAGAGCTCCCCTCACTCTCCTCGGATCCACCATCGAATAAGCTTACGATTGTCTTTGGTTGACGGTTGGCTGATCAGCCAGTTCAGCAGAGAGATTACGATGCACGAGATCAGGGTAGAGTGGGCGAATCGGATGTCGCGTAGCGCCGAGAGGTCCATCCTACCCCGCTCGTCAGCCCTCTGGAACCTTAGTATGCCAGACAACACCCGGATTCTAGTCGGTAACCTCTCTCGAATACTGTGTTTTTCGTGAGTTATGCACCGTCGGTGATGCCTCTGCCGTCGCGTATCAGAAAGTTCTGGCGGAAAGAATCTGCAGGGGCGTCTGGCCAACCCCGTAATGCTGTGCCAGATCTCGTCTCAGCTCCCACGCCCGAGGTGGGTGCAAAGCCGTCGACTCGTATGGAGAACCCCCCCATCCTTGCCGCGAGGCTATGGTCTGCCATGCTCACAGTCTCCAGCAGAGAGCCTGCGCCAACCTGTCGAGCAGCACCACACTTCGACTACCGAAGCACCCAACGAGCCAGCTGCGTCTTCTAAGATCCCTCCCGCGACGTCTGCCCACGATGCGGCCCAGCCTGCTATCCTGCCACACCTCGAGTCCCCTGTGGAACAACATGATATACGAGCGCAAGATGGCCTTAATTTTGCCGTCATTTCTTCACCGGCACGAACGCCTCGGGATTTGTGGCTCGAGGCTTTCAAGAAGCTGCCCAAGGAGACACAGCGGGAGCTCCATTTGAGCGACTCAAAGCAAAAGCCACATGGCCAGCAAATTCAGGATCTGTTAAGTCTTACCAAGACAAGGCAGGACGAATGCGAGAAGAAATTCTGGAAACTCCGAGTGGGCGACCACGAGATTGTCCTGCGCGACTATGCAGTCACCATTGTTGACGGTTTGCAGAAGATTGGAGATATTGCAATGCAGTTTGCGCCGCCTCAAGCCAGTATACCGTGGTCTGTTCTCAAGGCCATTATGCAGGCTCCGGTGATCGAAAACGCACAGATGTGTGCCTTGCTTGCGAGCGTGGACAGAATAGTCCGCATCATCAACCGAGGTCAGGTGTACGAACTTGTGTATGCAACAAAGGATACGCCAAAACTCGCCTTCGAAAACCTTCAGGGTGCTTTGGTCGATCTATATAGCGCCGTGCTAGAGCTGCTTGCAAACGCGACCAAGTTATTCTCCAAGGATACGGCAAGCCGGACTGTCTACGCAATTCTACATCCAGGAGAGACGGCAGACCTGTTCTCGAAGCTAGCAAAGTTGGAGATAGAGCTCGACGACCGCGAAGTGCAGGCGTGCGAGAGCTGTCGGAGCGCTGCTGCCGATGCCAGTCTGACGGATCTGCTGCGAACACTCGAGGCTCCGCTGACCCGTGTAGATGAGAAGGTCTCCAGCCTTCTTGAACGGGTCGACGTCAGCGAGCGACTTGAGATCATGGAATGGATCTCGCCTATACCATACAGAAGGCACCACGACACCGTGAAAGAGGCTCGAACACCTGGCACCTGTCAGTGGTTGCTGCAGTGCAAAAGGTTTCGCGAGTGGGAGGATACCTGTTCTTCTGTCGTCATGTGGCTCCAAGGATCTCGTACGCCCCTAGAATACACCGTGGCTGTGATGACTCCCTAGATCACTGACCTCTTTAGCTGGCGCTGGCAAAACCTTCCTTACCTCCAAAGTCATCGACCACATCCAGAGCACCCTCGACGCTTCACCAAACCATGAAGGTTTTGCATTCTTCTACTGCAACCGGAACGAAAACGACCGCCGGCAACCTCTCTCTGTCCTCCGAAGCTACGTCCGTCAATTGTCCACAGTTGCACACAGTCCCGGAGAAATGCGAGGAAAGCTGCTAAGCCTCTACCGTGAGACGAGGCTAAGGGGTTCGCACCTTACATTGGAGACATGCAAAGAGCAGCTACTCGAGTCGGTAAACCTCTATCCGAAGACTACCCTCGTGCTCGACGCGCTGGACGAATGCGAGCCGGACACGCGGGGCTGTCTCGTCGATGTGATAGAGTTCTTGTTGCAGAGATCCGAGCGGCCCCTCAAGGTTTTTATTTCAAGCCGGCCCGATGGTGATATCAGGGATCGCTTCCTTTCAAGGCCCAACATCGAAATCCAGGCTACCGACAACCAGAAAGATATCGCGAAATTTGTCAGCGAAAAGATCATCAAGCATCGACGTTGGGGGAAGATATCTTCATCGCTGCGGGAAAATATAGTCGACACGCTATTAAATCGCAGCCAAGGAATGTAAGTCATCGTGATAAGGTCGTGGGAATTCAACTCATCATGAAGCAGGTTTCAATGGGCGTTCTTGCAGATCGAGCAGCTGCTTAAGCTTCAAACCGAAACAGCCATCAAAGATCGGCTTGGCAAGCTACCCACCAGTCTGGAGGACGCCTACAATGAAATTTACGGCAAGATCGCGGCTCGAAACGAACATGAGAAGATCCTTGCAGATCATGCCTTCATGTGGGTGATGTGCGCTTGCAAACCGCTAAGCAGCGTCGAACTCCTCGGCGCAATTCGTCTGGATCCGAAGAGCGACACCGTGCAATTGCCTGATGAGCTTGACGAGGATCTCTTGTTGGACATCTGCAACAACCTGCTTGTTCTCGATTCTCAGCGACAAGTCTGGAGGTTCTCCCACCTACCGTCACCGAGTATTTCCAAAAGAATCATTGGAGCCTTGTACAGGCTCATTGCCACGCAGCCGGGGTCTGTCTCATGCTTCTCATGGAGACGAGACCGAGGAACAATATGAACAAGGTTGACAGTTCCATTGACAGTTCCACTGACTGCCCCGATAGCGAGGACGAACAGCGGTGCGAACCACACAACATTTTCGAGCCGGGACATCCACTTCAGGTATATTGTCGCCATCATTGGATAATCCATATCCAGGCTCAGGAAGGACTAGAGGTTGACCCTACATTGGCTCGCCGTCTTAAGACCTTTCTCGGCTCACCAAATGAGAGCAGTTCGCAATATAGAGCATGGTGTCGCCAAATCGTCTCTGATGGACGGGAGTGGCCGTCAACGTCCGCTTTTGGATATATTTCTACGGACGAAATCTCACCGGAAACTAGCGCCATTCTGGCGATGTGCCGTTTCGCATTTTATTCCGTTCTATCGGACTGGTGGGCCGATGCAGAAATCGCGATTTCACTTGAAAACAAGGAGGGCAACAACCTCCTTACGCTTGCCGCCGTAGCTGGTTGCAAACCAATCTGTGAGGCGCTTCTAAGACGGGGAATGCCGGTCAACATGCCGTCTCAGACTGGACTATACGGCAGCGCTCTTGCGGCCGCGGCATCCGAGGGAAGGACTGAGATTGTCAAGTTCTTGGTCGAGAAAGGGGCAGACGTTAATATGCCGCTCCCGGCTGGGCAATATGGCAGCGCTCTTGCGGCGGCGGCGGCGGTGGTATCCCAGAGACAGACACATTGTCAAGTTCTTGGTCGAGAAAGGGGCCGATGTCAATATGCCGCTTCAGACCGGGCATTACGGCAGCGCTCTTGCGGCGGCGGCACTCTGGGGAGAGACTGAGATTGTCAAGTTCTTGGTCGAGAAAGGGGCTGACGTTAATATGTCGCTTCAGACTGGGCATTACGGTAGCGCTCTTGTGGCGGCGGTATTCGGGGAAGAGACTGGGATTGTTAAGTTCTTGGTCGAGAAAGGCGCGCGATATTAATATGCCGCTTCAGACTGGCATTACGGCAGCGCTCTTGCGGTGGCGGCATCCAAGGGAGAGACCGAGATTGTTAAGTTCTTGGTCGAGAAAGGGCTGACGTTAATATGCCGCTTCAGACTGGGCATTACGGCAGCGCTCTTGCGGCGGCGGCATTCGGGGAAGACACTGAGATTGTCAAGTTCTTGGTCGAGAAAGGCGCCGATATTGATATGCCGCTTCTAGCTGGGCAATATGGCAGCGCTCTTGCGGCGGCGGTATCTAGGGGAAGGACTGAGATTGTCAAGTTCTTGGTCGAGAAGGGGCAGATGTTAATATGCCGCTCCCGGCTGGGCAATATGGCGGCGCTCTTGCGGCGGCGGCGGCGGCGTTATCCTGGGAACGGACCGAGATTGTTAAGTTCTTGGTCGAGAAAGGGGCCGATGTCAATATGCCGCTTCAGACTGGGCATTACGGCAGCGCTCTTGCGGTGGCGGCATCCAAGGGAGAGACCGAGATTGTCAAGTTCTTGGTCGAGAAAGGGGCTGACGTCAATATGCCGCTTCTAGCTGGACAATATGGCAGCGCTCTTGCGGCGGCGGCATCTGGGGGAAGGATTGAGATTGTCAAGTTCTTAGTCGAGAAAGGGGCCGAGGTCAATATGCCGCTTCCGGCTGGGCGATATGGCAGCGCTCTTATAGCCGCAGCATATTGGGGATGGAAGGCGTGTGTTGAGGTTTTGATAATAAGCGGAGCAAAAGTAAACCTCATACTGGACATTGAGGCTATCTATACCCATTTAGAAGCGGCTGGCGGGGATGTCTCTACCGAGAATGAAGAGTTTATATGGTGGGATACACGGGACGTTGAGAGTCGGAGACAGGAGAAGGTCGAAGTGGCAGACCTGCTTCGCCGTCATGCTGTAGGCAGCCTGTGACAAATTCCTTCTGGTTGCAGCAAGATCGTTACCCATGAATATAAATGCAAATATTTCTTGCCTTGCTTATCTCGTCAGTGACTGCGTGGTTTTCTACCAGGGCACTCTCGGCAGTGAGATACAATGCCCAAGCAGCCAAATGCCCGGGTGATCACTCTTTCCCTGTGAGTATAGTAGGCAGGGAAGCATTAAAACAGGAAATGCGAGACTGCCTTTCCTTGATAGGGCAAGCATGCTCCCTTAATCCAATTGCCGTGGGGGACTTCTTAAGTCGGCGATCGCCTAAGAGAAGCAGGACGGGTTAATAACTTACTGACTAGCACGCTGTTTAGCCTGTATATTGTATGTTTATAGCTAGATTAGTCGCCTGACAAACTGGATCTGGGAAGTAGAACCCTAATCAGATGCCCTTCTCTGTTTAATACAGACCTGGGAAGAGGTGTAGGTACGGGATGTTCTAGTTGTCCTACCAGTTTAGCCCCACTGTCTAATGACATGCATTATTCATTCTGGAATGCGCGCCAAACCAGCTTGTCGTCCCCTATCTTCCTCGTTCCGCACTTACTTCCACTTTCTGTCATAGTAATGGTAACGGGGCGGTACGTATGGGATGTTCATAGGGAGAAAAGAAGTGCAACGGGCTGAGCCCTGTAGTGGCCTCGGTGACCCTCGGCCAAACTCCCCTGGCTTGTTGCCCCTGACGACGGCACAAACGACTCCATCACGCTTACCCCCTTTTGCTCATCACACCCCTCTGGTCAGACAGAAGACTCACCGTCCGCATGCTGCTTTGCTCCTTTTCTCTTCTTTTCCGCAAGTTTAGTTGTACTCGTAGAGTCGTCATCAGATAGCTGCAATACACTCCTTGAGAACCGTTACAGTAATGGTGCGCCTGGTGAGGAAGAGATGGAAGGAGGGCAGAGGAGGGGCGGGCAGCCATTTTTATGCTTGGGTACAAAGGAAATGGTTTTGATTCGAGTACCCTCGATTGAAGTTGCAAACAACAACGGCCTCTCTTGCTGTGGGTATAGAGGGTGTACACAGGCCGGTGAACAGAGTTTGCACTACATTGAAGGTGAGGACCCATGGGTCATCTCTCGATGGGTGGAGGGATTGAGTGTTTGTAGGTGCGGTCGACTACATCTTCGGCAATGGCCATGCCTGGTTCGGTGAATGTAAGTATTACTAAGTGGTTTGTAAGCTGATCTGTAAACTGCTGACCCGTTTCTAGCACTGCCTCCTCGAGGACATACGACAATGACACACATCTCGTTACGTCATTGACAACAGTACAGTAGGTGGCCTGGCTGCCACCTAGCCCTAATATGAAGTATATCTGTGACAGCCGCTAAATGTCTGCCCAGATCACGTCGTCCGCTAGCGCAGGCGGCTTTACTGCAAAGTTTACTTGGGCCGGCCTTCGAGGGTCAACGCCACGATCATGTTTCAGTACTCGACCTTGAGCAGCGCCGTGCGTCCTGAGGGCTGGGCACCAATGCTGCGGGCGCAACGTCGTAAGCAGAAAATTACCCTTAGTGAGGGTCTAGCAGCTACAAATATGTCCAGCAGAGCCTTCCAGGACTATGGGAACACCGATTCCCGGGCAGACACATCGGCCAGGGACATGCTCAATCCGACGACAGGGCGAGCAAAAGAAGGACCTTTGGGGTCATGCCTGTAGCGGTCTCAGGAGTGTATTTCAACTAGCTGATGACGACTCTACGAGTACATCCAATCTTGAGGAGAAAAGAAGAAGAAGAAGGAAGAAGAAGAAGAAGAAGAAGAGAAAAAAGAAGAAAAGAAGAGAAAGGAGAAGAGGAAGGGGAAGAGGAAGAGGAAGTGGAAGAGGAAGAGGAAGGGGAAGAGGAAGAGGAGAGGTTCTTCCCCAACCTAATGACGTGGCCTTTCTGCCTGAACAGAGGAGGCGACAACCCGAAAGAGGCAGGCACGATGAGGGTCGCTGCCCGCGATGTTGGTGTTGACGTTCAGGGGCAGGGGTGCGCACGAGGGGTTTAGGGTTGGCCGAGGGTTGCCGAGGCCCATCCGGGGCTCAGCCCATTACAGGTTACACTCGGGATACCAGTTGGCGAGGTGGTACTACGGGCCAAGATGAAGGGAGGGATAGCCCAGCCGAGAGCATTGACTCCCTGGATTACCGTTGCCCATTCGCGATTGCCAGACTGGGCCAGTTTTGCCTTACCAAGGCCGTCCGAGGTCGTAACTACCATGCCTAGGCAGATCATGCCCATCATGAACCCGGTCTCGTCGAAGTTGTAGATATCGTCATCCACGATTCATACTTGGCCTTAGTGCTTCGTACAAGTGCATACTACTCGCCAATGATCCTTGGATCCTCGCACTTAGCCCTCTAGGAGTCGTATTTACGCGCATAACGCGTAACAGAGCTCTGGCTGGCGTTTGACGAAGTTCTGAGCCAGCGTTTGCCGACAGGCGCGCGTCGGTTGGCGTAGCAGTTGGTTGGCCATATCTTCCACACCACACAATCTCCGTGGAAATGCGCGCTTAGATAGCTCAATATATACTGAACTATCGTCCTCTCTTCTAGATCCGTGAGCTTGCGCGAGTTGGCTAGAAGATCGCGTCGTGCAGGCTTGCCGGCGCGTCGGCGCCTAGGGTTCTACGGCGACCCCGTAGATATTAGCTGCAGCTCCTTCGCTTAGATTCTCGTCGTTTTTGAAGAGCTTGGAGGGCCAAGATTATGGCCTTCTTTTGAAGTAGAGGGCAATCTTGGATGGTAGAGGAAATTTGTTGTTGAGTGCAGAGGTGTCACGTCGCATAGAAGTGGGTCACTCGCTTTCTGGGTCACTCGCTTTCGGGTCACTCGCTTATCATGTACATTAGCAGCAGTTTCTTTTTTCATTGGGAACTAAGCTAAATTTAAGGTTCTAGCCAGAAAAATAAATAAACAAAAAATAAAGAAGAAGAAGAAATGGCACGATAAAGCTAGCAGGATCCCCAGCGTCATCATGCTTCTCTAGAGACCAAGAGTCACGCAGCCCCGCCACCCTAGCCATTCTCGTCAACCACGCGGTCTGTGTGTTCAGCTCTTGACCTCGCGGCAGTCGATGTCAAGGTGCGCCTCGCCAAGATTGTGGCAGGTGAAATAGCCGGCGCCTCCTCCAGGGAGGATGGACCGTCGATGTTATGGGCGGCAATGTTGGTGCAGACATTAGGGGAGCTGCAGATGAGTGTACCAAGGCGAGGAGCGTATTTCTTGCTGAGGTGCCAGTGAAGTTGAGGAAGGTGATGTCCTCGATCTTGAGGTTGGCCTAGATATTTCAATCAAAGACCTAGGTCAGCCCACGCCGCCTAAACAGTTCGACGAGATACTCCAAATCAAGGTGGGTACGTTACTACTTACGGATACGGTCACACATGGACTGGTTCTTGCTAGCGTAGCATTGAGTGATGGTGATGGCATCTGCCAGGTATTTGTCAACCACCCTCGACTTCCAAACATGGGATATAATAAAAACCAGGCAGTAACTCACTATCGTTACCATTATGTGGAAGAGCTCATCTACGTCACATTCCTGACTCTGCCGCCGCCGCCGCCCTGGTCCATAAGGGGGCTGTCTGGAGGAACGCCGGGCCAGACCTTGATGCGAGCTGTGTCCCCGGAGTCGGTCATGGTGGTGTTATAGATATAGACGTCTCGACGATTATCCCTGGCCGCGGTATTGGCCGAGGCTGCCGACGGAGATGCCGTGGGACCCGGTGCAGTCGAGCCCTTGGACAACGATAGAGGTTGAGTTCGGCTTGAAGGATACGCAGTCTGGCACGTTGCTTGTCAGCCGGCTAAATTTTGATGCACGCAGGAGGCGCGAACACTGACCGTCTGTGTTGACTTCTTGGAGTTCTGGATGACAACGTTGCTGCTTCGGAACGTGTCCCATCCGTCGGTATTCTTGGCCGGGGCAGAGGCGTTCTTCTGCACAACATCCAGGAACAAATCGCTGACCAGGATGTTGTGTGGAATTAGAGATGAAGTTGAACCAGTTCGGGCTGTTTGTCATTTTCAGGCCGGTGATGCTGGCCCGATGAAGCCCGTCGGTGCCGAGCAGAATCGGGCGCAAGACAGCCTTGTCAGCAACCATGGCGTTCCAGTAAGTCTGGCCAAGGCCGTCAATGACACCCTTGCCACCGCCGTAGATGTTGACATCAGAACGCCGAACCGCCAGAAAGAGGACTGACGGACTGGTAGGGATAGTTGAAAGTCTTTCCCTGCCAGTGTGCAATGTCATCCTTGAAGTAGATTGTGCCAAAGATGGCAAAGTCAACACTTGCGCAGAAAGGTCAGGTCTAGCGGGGTGGCGATGGTGTATTCTTTTCCTTCTCAGGAAAGTAGACGGTGCCCCCGTCGTTGCACTTCCTGGCGGCTTTCAGGATGGCGGGCCCGGCATCGTCCTGTGCAGACTTCAGCTTGACCTCGCACACCTTTTTGCGGTTGGGGCCGTGAGGCAGCTGGAATCCGGCAGGCGCTTTTGGGGACGCTGCGAGGTCTGGGAACGGCGGCAGTTTCGACTTGCATGAGTCCGCCGCGACGGCCGAAGCCAAGGTGCCGCAAAGAAGGGTAGACAGACGCATGATGTGTGTGGAAGTCGAAGAAGGCCGCCCGAAGTTGTTGTCACCTCATGATCCAAAGTAGTTGACGAGGGAGCCCCTTATGTCAACTCGTGCCATGTCTGTCTCTCCATCATTGAGCTCGCCGTCGCTCCACTCAAGGTGCTTCCATTACATGAGGACACAAACAATCTCGGACTTGCACTAGTGTCCGGCTCTCTGGGTCTATCATGTTCCTTGCACCGTTGAGGAGCAGGGGATGGCGATTGGCGCGTCTAGTTGTGCGCTGTGCTTAAGGGAGCTTCCTACCTAGTGGGGTGCCGCCTGGAGCCGCGGGGTTCTCCATCTGGGGCCCCGCGTTGCCATCGGCTACGGACCTGCCACCCTGAGGGTCTGATTGGCTGTCACAATTTTGACGCTTGGGCCAAGGCCTCGCATTTAGCCTAAAAGGCGGTACTCACACAGTCCTGTTGGCCGGCACCCATTGTCACGGCTCCCACCACAACACGTGAAAAGAGCATTGCCCTCTCCGCCAAGATCAAGATACGACCCTCAATGTCACAGCCGATCAGCAACGCAACCTGAACTTCCCGAACCTTATTGTCCGGGTAAGCTCCCCCGATTGGGTACCGGCCATGGACTTTTTTGGTACTCTCGCAACAGCTAGCAGCCCAGTTTACGGGCCCCTTATCAGTAGGCTGAGAGAGGGAAGGCTTTGTGTACTTAGTTCGATACGCTACAGGCGTTTTCTATTGCTGATGGCTTCGTCTGAAGCTCTCCGGGTGTATGCAGATGAGGTTTGCGATCAAGGTTGGACTTTGCACGTGTGTACTCTGTATGCCCAAACACCGCTGTGGAATGTCCCAGGTTGGTGTGGCCAGGCCCCGTTAAAAAAAGGTCAAACACGAACTTCCTGAAACGGTTAGAAACCCGACAACTCGGTCCATCGCAGTGAATTCAGCTCGACCCATTTCGCCCACAAGAAGGCGGGCGTGGGATAGTTTCCCCTCCAATCAGCGCTGCAGCTGGATCTTGAATGGTGTAGCTGCATTAGCCGAGATCCATGGCCTGCTTCCAACGTCGAGCGGGCCTTGTGCAGGTGGAGGGATGCTTTGCGCCACCGGTGGTGCAAGGACGGCTGTTGGATCTGTTGAAGAGGGTATTTCTGCAGCAGATCTTCCACTTACTCTGTCGTGAATACAGCCGGTGAGCAAGAGTTAGCTTTGAAAACTACCCAGCCCGCGATTCAGTCCTGGGCCCAACTTTGCACACAACGTGGAAATCGCCGTCCACATTCCAAGATGCCAAGTAAGGAGTTGGTCTACAACTGGTATGTGTTGCGTCTGGTGGCCGCCGAAGAGGCAGATTCACACTGACACCATGATTCAGGTACGTTGCCCTTGTGGCAGCGGCCTGCATGATTCTTATGGGATACGATGCATCCGTCTTCAACTCGGTTCAGGTGTCTCCCAACTGGAAGGCCCATTTCGACAATCCCAACGCGTACATGGTTGGCCTCATCAACACAGTTTACACCGTCGGAGGCATTGTGACTGGATGGTTCGCTTCCGGTTTCATCGTAAGTTAAGCCCCAGCCTCTGCACCAACTTGAATTCCATCACGCTACCAGACGTGTGCACTGGTTTAGGCACTGATCTCAAAACTCCACGCAGGCGGATTACCTGGGCCGTCGCTGGGGATGGCCATCGGCTGCATCTTAACCATCATTGGCACCTTCATCCAGACCTTCGCGCCCTGGCATGGGATGGGCGTGTTCATTTTCGGCCGCGTCTTGGTTGGCGCGGACAGGCTCTTGCTGTCAGTACGTGCAGCATAGTCCATATGTACCCTTAGGATCTCGTGGTTCTGGTTTTGCTGACCTGGTTGCAGCCGCTGGCCCTATTTACATTGGCGAAATCACCGAGTCTCGGATCCGCGGCAAGGTCATGAGTTTCTGGCAGATGTTCTACTCGGTCGGCTCTTTCATCGCGTACTGGATCAACTACGGCGCGGCCAAGAACCGGAGCACCCTGGGCGAGTGGGATTGGAAGATGGTGGTCATATTCCAGTTGATGATGCCCCTCATCATAATCGCGCAGCTGCCATTCATTCCAGAATCCCCTCGGTGGCTGCTTAGCCGCCGCAAGAACGTTGAAGCCGCCCGTCAAGCCTGCTGCGCGTCCGCAGTGACCCCCAGGTTGTCGAGGACGAGCTCCAGACTATCCGCGAAGCCATCGAATATGAGAAGGAGGCACAGTCAGGGTTGGAGAGCGTACCTTTCCCTCTTCAAGGACGCGAGCATCCGCAAGCGACTCTACATCGCTTTTTTCATCAACATCGGCCAGCAGCTCAGCGGCCAGGGAACCCTCAACAGCTATTCGTCCACCATCTACGCCAAGGTTTACAAGGATGCCGACACCATCAACCTGATTAACGCGCTGAACGCCACTTTTGCCATCCTCTTTACGCTCAACGCAACCTGGACTGTCGACCGTTACGGCCGCCGGTTTCTTTTCCTCGTTGGTGCTTGCGGCATGGCCGTCTGTACCATGATCATTCCCATTGTCGGCCTCGCGACACCCGGCACCTCCGAGAAGAGCAAGCCGGTCGGCATTGCAATCACCTTCCTGGCCTTTCTGTTTGCCTTCTTCTACAAGCCGACCTGGGGCGCAACGACCTGGACCTACACTAGTGAAATTTTCCCGCTGAACGTCAGGGGTCCCGCCGTCGGCATGAGCGTGCAGATGCAGGGCGTCGCCAACACCATCTTCCAGCAATTCTTCCCCATCTTTTATCAGAACGAGGGCCTGTAAGTGAAAACCCCCCACTCTGATCTAGTCCGTCTACAGCTAACTGACGACTCGTTCGCGTTTGCAGCAAGACTTTCTTCTTCTTCATGACCACCAACGTTTGCTTGGCGGTCATCACCTACTTCGTCCTGCCCGAGACAAAGAAGATCGCTCTGGAAGACATGGATACCCTCTTTGGCGGCGTGAGCCACGTCGAGAAAGGTGCCGCCATCATTCAGGACACTAACGCGGCAGAGACTATTGGAGAGGAGACCAACAACAACAACAACAACAACAACGACAAGGCCGTCCCCATGCAGAACCTGGTCGAGACGGCTCGGGGCAATGATAACAAGGTCTAGGATTGGATACGACTGCAGTGTTCAGGTGGTTGCTTAGGTGGATAGCTTCGTGCCTTTAATGGAAAGATAAGGATACCAGGAGTGGCTGGAAGTTGTCTTTTCCAAGTCAGTTCTACATTCCCACCTTTATAGGTGGAAACCAACATTGGATACCATTTGAAGTTCAGCACATCGTCTCATCCCGCTTGAATCTGGCACGGTGAAGTGTGGTCACAGCCGCATAGTTGCAGCGTAGAAACTGCTCCTTCCCCCCCACCCCCCCCCCCCCCCCCCCCCCCCCCCCGGGGGGGTTTGCAGAGAATCGATGTCGTTGGTATGCTTAACCTAGGTCGATATATTATCCTCGCCAAGGTACATGCCTTCCAACCTCAGTCGGTCAAAGACTTCCTCCTTCACCTGGGCAAAGCGTAACTTCAGAACCAAGAACTCTTCAGCCCTTCAGGAACCAACATGCGTCTGGGCCCGTGATACAACCCCTGGCCGTGCCACACCCTGGGGTTCTCCGGCGACCAAGGAATGCCACCTGCTTCTCGCCTAATCCTCGCGATTTCGGTATCGGAGATGAACTCGAGCCCACCTGCAGATTCCGGCCGCCTAAAGCGCCGTTGAGAGCGATAAAGATGTGGTCCTGTGTAGGCCTCTCCCGTGTTTAACAGTATGCCACATTGGGCCCTTGAGAACTGCTCCCGCGCTGTCCCGCCTCCACGAGCCCGTGGACCAGCAGGATGATGGTTCGGAATTTTTTTCACGAATGTGCGCTCCCCCTCCTCAAGCTCATGAACACGAGTTCCCACATATGATTGGCGAGGAAGCTCTATTCACCGAGCCCCTCGGGGAGCCGCAACGCGCTTGGCTTCGTCGGGGGCTCGGGAAGTGTCGGTAGGCACACCGTCTGGGAGAATGGGGTCAAGGTCCAGACCGTTGAGGAACAACACGTCCCTCTTCTGGTTGATCCGAAGGTTGATGAGGAAGTCGCCTAATCGGGAGAAGTCCATCTACTTCTGCCCTGTTCTTTCTCTCCACCATAAGGCGTAGGCTCAGCCTCGCCGTATATGTGTGACATGAGACAAGTTTCAGCGATGGTGCGCGCTCATAATTGGCATCCAGGAGGTTGTCGATGGCATCAGTTTGTTGTAACCACGCAATGTTAAGCACTGTCAAGCACGACGGAGGATTGAAGAAGCATTCGGATTGCAATAATTATACTCGCAAAGACGTTGATAAAGTGGGGTCCTTCGTATGTATCTCAAGAGCTGCGTTCCAAGTTCTTAGCCAAAACTCGCAGCCGAGCTTAGGATAACCAAGGAAGCTCTTGCTGCAGTTGAAGCACTGAGAATCAACCGAGTTAGAGGCTCCATCCGCCTAGAGGCTAGACCTCCACAGGCTTGCTCGCAGGTGTCGATTGCTTCTGTGTCTTCCTGGCCCGCGGCAAGATCCGCACCGCGGTACGCCATATCCGACGTCTCCGAAGTGATATTTTATTGAATTCTTTAAATTCTCGGGCGGTGGTCGAGAAGGAAGTTGGACGGTGTAAACTCGACACTTGTCTGTGACTGGCGGATAACGAGCGCTTGTTGGCTGAGGATGCAGCCGAAAATATTTTGGTCTCATCCTACTGTGAGTCACTGCTGATATGAACAAGCTTAATTCAATTTTTCTGGTTCGTCCATGGGCTCGCTCATATACCAGCTAACTGCGACCTCCACTTAATCAGAACATTGACAGCGTCTCGATCAGAAACGCGAATTTCACTTCAAGGAGAACTCGGAAATATCATGAATCAACTTCGACGGAGGGGAAGTATCTGTTATTATTGTTATGTGCATCAAAATATAACCAGCCTCGACCCTTAGTGTCCCAGGTGGCGACCAAACCTACTAGGAATCAACCTTGAATAGCACATTCAGCTTGACAACAATAGCCAGAGGCTATGAGCATGGACATCCATTCAACTTCAACTTCATACTTTCATCTGATACTTTCGTCTTTGGATATAGACGGAGGTGCGTTTCAGAATTGGATCTTTGGGCCTGTTGAGTTTGGAAAGGAGCCCTTTGAAGAAAGTACACTTGGAAGTCTGTCCGAGCTTCGGCTTGCAGACCTACTTAGATTACTCTAGGATTATGCAGGATAGAGCTCTGCTCACTTCTCTTTCTAAATATCGTTGGTTTGCAAAGAGCCGCATAGACAACTGCCATTTACGTAGGTGTGGGTTTTGGACTGGTTGACAGTTGTCTATCTCATTAATTGGTTCGTTGAGCTAGGGTTAGGTATAGGATCTTCAGTCATCGAGTGCACTCCAGGGTTATCTATTTGGGCGCGATCTATTTATGATTTACTGTGTATATAGCCTCCCAGGTTTGCCAAGATGGACGGGGACGAAGAAACACCGGGCCGAAGGGAAGTGCGCTTCGGAGCACGTGCGGCGCTCTTTGATGGGAGACAGGCCACTTTGTTGGCCATCCGGCGGCAAGGCCGGAGGTCCCACAGGCTTGTTTTCTATCCTTCGAGCTGGCGAACCTTGTCATGAGAAGTACTGGACCTTTGACACTTGATACGAATCCCTGGGAACTATTTTCGTGAGCAGGCCTGAGACAGCCATCCGACCAGCCAGGGTTAGGTGAGTCGACACAGCAGGTTTCATATGTGGGTCCCGCTGGCTTCCGCTGTCCATCGAGAAGAAAAGCCCAACCCATTGCCTGGCGGCCGTGGCCAGGCAATGTGTTCTGCCCAGACTCGCAGACCCGCAGACCATGATCCTCTGGACTGCGCGTTTGCGAAGCTAACACGGCAGAATCGGAATTTCAACATTTTCGGCGCAGTCACTATCTCGCCCGCTTTCTCTGTCATTGGGCATGACTGCCGCTTGGGGCAAAATCTGGCGTAGGAAGCTATGTCAAAAAATAGGCCAGGCCCAGTTCTCTCGGTGGGAGCCAGGTCCCTGATTCGTCGCCGACGCCTTGAAAGCGGCGCAAGGCATCAGTGGCACCGAATCGTCTCTGCTCCGTTGCGCACCGCTGACGCGATGGACAACGCAACCGTCGCCACGACTTGCCCTTCCACGACATGAACCCGGCAGCCAAAACCTCTGGAAAAAAAAAAAATCCTCTGCACCGACCGCCGGCTTTATTGAGCGACGGCCTTCTCACGAGCTGCTCTCACCAGCTCCGTTTTCCGCATAGTTGGGGGCAGGGGAACGGTCAGGGGTTGACTGGAGCATTGCTGCCCAAGCTACCGCCGAGCCGCACCGGCCAACGTGGGTTGGTTGACAGCGCAAGTTCCTGTGGTAGTGGGCTCTCTGCATCCCCTTTTTCCCTCGCGACCCGCTGCTGCTCTTGTGGGCTTGAAACCCTGCATCCAGGGCAACATCAAGCCACGAGAGAAATAGTTCTTGGAACAAAACTATAATATGATGGATCTCCGGACCAGCGCCCACCTGTAGGCAGTAGCTGGAAGCATTCTCCAGTGCATCTCGGACGGCAGGAACGCTTTTTGAAACCGCCAGACCTGCACTGCCGAGACCCCGGCGCCTCATATTCACTCTGCCGCTGGTCCTACCTGAGCTTTATCCGCTGTCGCGAGGATCAAGCTTGACCACCACGTCCTTCGCCACGCTGCCCGCGCCCATCAGCCAGCCACTCGATCTGCGACTGTACCGATAGACTTCGAGCAGGCATTCTTTTGCGCACCACTTTGCGCGCACCATATAGAGCAACCAGCGCAACGGCGCCACATCATCGAGAGCCGTCGCACCGGCCACGGCATCCCACCCGCACACAGGGTCACCACACCCCGCAGTCCAATTGCTTGGATTCTGCTTCTGCTCAGATTTTGTCCCAAGACAATATCGGGAATCAGTCTGCGCTGCTGCACGCAACCTGCACCCGAACTTTTGCACGATATTATCATGACAACCAACCGAAGGCCCATATTCATCTCCTCACTGGAGGTTCATTCTCTGGGTGCTCACACCTTGATCCTGCTCGCTTCCCCTGAACGCTTCTTATTTTTCTCTCTCTTCCCCCCACCCATCTTCCCCGCCATTTTCTCTCTCGACTCTACCCCACACCCGCCAAGGGCAATCGATAAGGTCCCGCGGAAGGACCCTAGCGGAACGACTGCGATCGCTCCCGTGGAAAGCGTCAGCCAAACCGAATCCGTCCGGGCTGCAGCCAGCACAAATTGCAGACCGACCATGTGGCCAACGACAGCAAACTTGAAAACATCGCAAACCGTGGGGCCGACATCCCCGCCTGAGACCCCGCGAACAGCATCGCCCGTCTTTGGCCGCAAGAGCAGTCCCCGGCCGGGGGGATTTCCGCCACAGGTTCCTCTTCGCCCAATGGCGCCGCCACTGTTGACAAGCCAGACGGCGGTCAATGGCCCCAGCTTTGCCCATTCCGGGACGATTCGCCCCGAGCAGCTCTCCCCGCGCTCTACCAGCTCTTCCTGCCCCTCGTCTTCGGATTCGGAGGATTCCGAGGGCTCGATCGTGGCCGACCCCCCGTCGTCGGCGCCCGTCCCCGAGCGGCCACCCGAGCCGGCCCCACTCGCGCCGCAAGCAAGGATAGGGCGCATTGTCACACGAGCCGAATTCATCGTCGAAGAGCTGAGCGACTTTGGCGACAGCGACGACGAGCAGCTCGACGTCATCCGGCCATGCGCCATCGAATATGCCGAATCCGACCGGAGCCGCTCGACATCCCGGCATCGCCCGGAGATCGATCAGAAAATGATGCACAACCTCGGAAACCTCAACTGCAGCGACGATTCGGACGAGACAGATCTGGACGAGCACGAGTACCAGGAATTCCTGATCAAGCGGCGCGCTGAGAGGAGGCGCATGCGAATGAGCTCAGGCAGCATTGGCAAGCGCACCATCAGCGAGAGCATCGGCAGCGATACAGATCGGGAGGATATCAGATCTTTTCTCGGTGCCGAAGAGGCCGGGTCAAGTGCGCGGCGTTTGCGCCGGAGGATCGGCGACAGGCGCAGCCTGCAGTTCCAGGACCCGCCGCCGCCGAGAATTGACGAGCTCGACGAGCCCGACTCGAGCGACGACGATATCTTCATCGGCGAGTCCCTTGCGCGGGAGCTTCCTTACTATGAATACGTTAGCATGGAGGTTGACTCGCCTTAAAGGGTGTCAACCCCGCATTTCCCCATCGGCATCTATGTACCCCTTGGGAATCATGGACACAGCAGACCTAGCCCGGCCTGCTTAGGTCCTCCATCTTCACCTTCCGCGTACCTCACCCACACGAATGCCGACAAATACAACCCTAACTACAACGATAATGACGAATGATGACGAACGATTTGATGATGAAAAAAGCAAGTGCGAAGACAACGACAGCGATTTAGCATGTTGGTGCATGTATGCGGGCATGTTTCAGCGGGCATATCTCAACCGCGATTCACCCTCTCATAATGGGAACATTCTGGCGAGAGAGAGGCAGGCAACTTCGGTCTGGATCAAATCATCCCCTGGCATGGCGTGCCCGACTCTTGCAATTCCGACTGCCCTGCCCCTTTCCGTCTTCAGCCCCTGGTTACTAGCAAACAGAGGACTGAGTGCCGTGGGAATGGGAAGGGACAGTGCAGTTCCATCTCTCGGGCGGGGATGCAACTGCAACCAGACGTCAACAAAACGGCCCTGTCTCTCACGGCTGTTTGTTTGACTGTGGCGTTTGTATCGCTTATGGTTGATGATACCTGATAGACTTGGGATTTGTTCAGCGTATCGAGAGGCAGCTCATGGATGCCAGACGCGGGCGAGTTGGCGGTTTGAGGTGTTGGACGGGGACGGCTGGATCAACTTATGGGTACGGACTGTTGCGGCGGCAAGATAGACTGTTCCTCTAGACCGGGCTTCCATGTCATTCAAATATATCCGCGATTGGGAGCATGGCAAGGGCTGCATGTGCTTGCTTTGCCCTAGTGATGTCCTCCATAAACCCGAGGCCAGAGACGTTCGTCAGGAGTGGTGGTGGTCTTAGAATGTAGCGTGACAGCTCCCCATCTCGGATTAACAGGCGCGTGGTTGATAAAATAGCTGATGGTTCAAAACTGGCAGAACATGGCCGCCAGTAAGGGTTAGGTTGAATGTGGCTGATGTAAGGTGGGATCACGCGGCGCTCACCAATCATCCCATCTCAATGTGGCCCACCAGGCCACAAGGCTGCAAATGACTCCACCGACTTCAACGTCTGAGAAGCCTCGCGTGCCTTCCACCTTCGGGCCGTATATCGCGTCCGACTCGCCAACGCCAACGCCGCCATCGCCTGAACGCTCTGATTATTTCCCCTGTCACTGCAAAGAACAACGGGTTTCTTTGTATTGACTCGCTCAAATTTTCTTTCCAGACAATATCGAAATTTCACCGAGCCCGTCGGCAGTGGTCGCGCGGACTAGCAGTCCCGATCATCCTCCCCTTCCCGTCCCCCATCGGCACGTTCACATCTCCCGGTCAGAGTCTGCCCCTCTTTGGTCTCGCCGAGTGGCAAGCAGCGGCAAGATGAACCAGGTTCCCGGTCAGGGCATGGCGGGTCGCCCGAACGCCCCAAATCCCCAGGTCGCTGCCGCTCCGAACCGGCAACAGGGTGCTATCCCCCTGTATCGGCCGGAGATGATGCGGAACGTTGCCTTCCTGGCCGAGGAGGAAGATCAAATACGAGAGGGGCCTCCAGGGTCTCTGGAAGATGCATGATACCGCCCGGCCGGCTCCCCCGAGCAGCTCGAAGCCAAGAGAAAGCTCACCGAGTTTGGCAAGATGCTGCACGCTAAGGGCCAGCAGCGTCACCAGCAGGCACAACAAGCGCAGCAACAACGACAAGCACAACAGGTCCAGGCACAGCAGGCACAGGCGCAGGCGCAGGCGCAACAACAGCAGAACCAGCAGCAGCAGCAGCAGCAGCAACAACAACAACAACAAAAACAACAACAGCAGCAGCAGCAGCAGCAACTCCTCCAGCAACGTCAGCAGCAAGCCCTCCAGCAAGCCGGCCAAGGCCAAGCCGCACCACAAGCCCAGCAACCTTTAGCTGCTCAAGGTGCCGCTGGATCTACTGCCAACATGGGAAACCCTCCGCCTCAGGCACCCACAGCTGGGGCGCAGGCCGCGCCAAACCCGGCAGCCGCGAACGCCCAGCCAGCAGGGGGCCAGATCATTCCCCCATATCGTCGCTCACGTCAATGAGATGCAGTTCCAGGCTCCGCCCAGCATCCAAGACAAGGCGAAATGGATCGAGGATATCAAACAAAAGTACGCCAAGGCGATATATTCGATGGAGACCGCTCGTGCTACCGTCAAGTCGATCGAACAGACCCTGCTCGAGAATCGGTCGCTGCCCCAGGGAGAGGAAGAAGCTTGAAGACGGAAGGCGCTGCTACACAAGCAGTACACGGAAGCTATCACTTCGCGAACCTTGTCCGGAAACAGTACGCTGTCGGCGGCAACCAGAGGGCGGTACAGAACGGCGGCGGTCCGGGCCCCAATGCCGGGAACCAGCCGCGTCCGCAAACCTCCGGGGCCCAAGCGCCGGGTCAACCTGGGCAGGGAGGAAACAATGGGGCGCCGGCTGCAGGTCCTGTCAATTCAATGCAGAGCTCCACCGCTGCCGTAAATGCGGCTATTGAGGCGGCCAAAAGCAGCAGCTGGCTGCTGGTCGTATGCCGGGTGCGGTGAATGCCTCCCCGTGCAGCAGCCAGGACAACCTACGCAACCACACCAGTCACAAGCCAAATTTCTGCGACACCAGCACATGCGCAACAGTCTCAGTCACCCAAGCTCCCCAGCCACAACCTTCCGTTTCCCAGCAGCAACCCAACAACCTCAGCAAAACCAGCAGCCCGCAGCGCCGATTAAAATTGAGCCCGGCACGCAACTCTGCCCGCACCTCTCAACACCGCGATCGCAGCAGCGGCCGCCGGTGGAATGGCTTCAGCGGGAACACCGACACATAATTCCGCTCGCCTTCAAACTCCTCAGTCCGCAACCCCGACGACCACCAACGCGAACATTCGCCCTCTTACCCACGCCGCTGCCGTCAATCTGGCATCGCAACCGCGGGCCGGCTCAGTTGCGGTACCACCGAACGCCGTGGCCGGGACTACGCCGGCAGCGAACCTCGGAGTGATGGGCGCAGCGCAGCAGCAGGGCCACCCCACGCGCACCCGCCCGCGCCGCAGAACTTGCAGTCGAAGCTCCCATTCCGAAGGTTCTCCCCGACAAAGCTACCCAAATGCCCACTCCTGTGCCCAACATTGGCGGCATTGGCAGCGGCCGCCCCACCTACAGCGGCGGCGGCGGCATCGGTGGTGGCGTCATGAACCAGCCGGCCCTGCCCAAGACGCCTGCCTTCCAGCTTGGGGCGAGGGCGAGCGGATTCTCAACAAGAAGAAGCTGGATGAGTTGGTGCGCCAGGTGTGTGGCGGAACGGCGGAGGGCCAGGAGGGGAACTTGTTGACTCCAGAGGTGGAAGAGGTTAGCAAAAATTCTCCTAGACCCCTCCATTTATTTTAATGGCATCTCTTGCTAACACACATCCTAGTCCGTCCTCAACATGGCCGACAGCTTCGTCGACAGCGTGCTGCATCAGGCCTGCCGCAACGCCAAGGAGCGTGGCTCTAAGGTGCTTGAGATCCGCGACATCCAGCTCGTCCTCGAGCGCACCTACAACATCCGCATCCCCGGCTACTCCAGCGAGGAGCTGCGGACGGTGCGCAAGGTGCAGCCCAACAACTCGTGGATCAAGAAGATGAGTGCTGTGCAAGCGGCGAAGGTTGTCCGGGGAAGGGGACCTTTGAGTGACTTTCCGAGCCCTCACGGGCTCACTTTCGAGAACAATAGGTGCCGTTATGAAGGGGCGTCATTTCTCTGTGGTACGGGTTTCCCAAAGGGACGGGATTATCTGGGATTGGGTGCAAAGGGAAGCGTTCTACTTGGGAGAGGAGGGAACACCGGTCTTCCGGTTACTAACCTGGTCATTTGGCGCTTCGGGGAAAGATATATTAGGGAGGACATGATCAATGACACCAGAAGGAAACTTGCAATATCCCCGATGTGGATGTTTCTACTTGGTCGCTAGAGTCAGGTAGTAAGATGGAAGTTACCATGAATCGATGGCCCTTACCGTCACTTCTCAGGTTCCTTTTACTGAGTCCATTGTGAAGCCATGCCTTGACGTTTGGCACAAGTCTTGCATCGTGCTGCAGTCCGGCAGAGGCGCAGCGCCAGGGAGCAGATGTTGAGATTTTGGTATTTTTGGGCACGGACAAGGCTTTCACGACCCAATCAGCTGGTGCCCAGCAAGAGGAGCCTTTTCTCGCATGCTATTTGATTGTCAGTGAAGTAACTGCCGCCAGCCATGCTTGGTTCGGACAGTCACGGTGAAGGCAAGGACAAAGAAGCTTTCCTTGTGCCTGAAGAAATATGTTTGGGCTATTCATTGAGAATATTTGAGGCGTGCCGGTATCCACTTTCCAGGGTGGTGTTCACTGCCATAGAGTGCACAATATCTTGAAAGGTAACGACGTGGATGGGCGTCATCAATAGATCGCAGTCGCTGAGTCAAGCGCAAATGGCAGCAGAGCAGCAAGAAGCTGGGACGCAACAGGCAGCAAATCGACAACGTCACGCACCATCCAGCCAGCCCAAGTGGGTCGCCGAGGCGGGTTGCATCCACTCCCTTCAGCGGGCGCATCGGTTTGGTGCAGAGCTGCAGGGTAGGTACCATGGTTCACGTGGGTATTTTTTTCCAAGCGAGTTTATTAGGAAGAGCAAAGTAGCACTGATCAGCTGTATACTTTGCCCAGCTTCCACCCAGCACCCGTGGCTCGTGTCACGTTTGGCGACTGCCCTTCTCGATCAATCTCCTGGCTGCTGGCCTCGAGCTTTTCGAACCTTCCATTTCCTGCATCACAAACCCAACCACAGCGAACCTCCCTCCCCCACGGCGATACTGAAATCGACTTTCTGTAGGACGTTGCACCTGCACCCCAGGCAATTTTCCCATTTCGCGCTCGCCCGTGGTCCGCCTTTGAGCGCCCAGAACCCCCAACAAACAAACCCGGCGAAGTCGCCCATCTGACCCGGGCCAGCAAGGCAGCTGCGCGGTTCGCGATCTGCTCAGCGCCTTCCATCACAGCGCCTTCCGTCGCCGCCCACATCCATCGCCAGGCACACACCGAGTAATCGCTGCTTTGCAGACCACATTCCGATATGCCCGGCAAGACACCTGATAAAGAACCCGTCGAGAACGGCGGTTACCGGGGCGCGGATAAGGACCTCAAACCCAAGGGCAAGAAGGCCATCAAGAAGGAGGGTGACGACGAGATGACGGTGGTGTGTGCCGCCTTCAAAATCTTCCAAGCAGTCCTCGGTGCCACCGCCGAACGATGCCGAGGGCGACGTTGCCATGGATGACGCGGAGAAGACCGAGGGCGAGGTCAAGGTCGACCCGGTTATTCAGACCATCAGCGGTATGCGGCTTCATTTTAAACCCCTTCAGGGTGCTGATATTGACTGAAGACTATGAAACAGATATCAAGAGCAATTTTGCCCTCCTTGACCGTGCCGTCGCGCTGTTCGACGCAAGATTCTCGCTGCGCGCCCTGCGGTCCATCTCGTCAATCCGTAAACGGCTGACGTCCGACATCCTTGCCCAAGCTATCTCAGAAACCTACCCGCGACCTCAGCGAGCGCCAATGTCGCGAAGCAGATGCTGCAGGCAATTGGCCGGTCAGATGTATCTCTGGGTCGGCAACCCGGCCCCGAGATGGAGATCGACAGCGAGCCCAAGGCTGGCAAGAACGGCGCGAAGAAGGAGGTGAAGGAGGTTATCCCTGAGATTGACGTCTTCCTCGGTATCCTCACACAGGTTCTCCTGCACGACAGCAAGCAGTTCCAGCAAGGTTTCGAGTTCTCACAGTACCTGGTGGAGCAGATTCGGGCTCTCAACGCCGCACCCTCGACAGCCTCTCCGCAAAGGGTGTACTTCTACTACTCGTTGTTTGCAGAGCAGATAGCGCCCCTGCCGCCCTCTCCCCAATCGCCAATTGTATCGATCCGCGCGACGCTTCTTGCCGCCCTCCGGACCGCCGTTCTACGCAAGGACGTTGACACACAAGCGTCGGTGATCGTCCTCCTGCTCCGGAACTATCTGCTCACATCGCACATCTCGCAAGCCGACCTGCTGGTCTCGCATACCCAGTTCCCTGAGAACGCCGCCAACAACCAGGTCGCCCGCTTCCTCTACTACCTCGGCCGCACCCGCGCCATCCAGCTCCGCTACACCGAAGCGCACGAGCACCTGACGGCCGCGACGCGGAAAGCTCCCTCGAGCGCCTGCGCGCTCGGCTTCAGCCAGACGGCGACCAAGTTGCTGCTCGTCGTGGAGCTGCTAATGGGTGACATTCCCGACCGGGCGACGTTCCGGCAGCCGACCATGGAGGTGGCGCTGCACCCGTACTTCCTGCTCGTGCAGGCGGTGCGGGTCGGCAACCTCGAGGACTTTGAGGCCATCATCGCCGACCACGCCGACACCTTCCGCCGCGACGGCACGTACACGCTGATCCTGCGCCTGCGCCAGAACGTCATCAAGACGGGCATCCGCATGATGAGCCTCAGCTACAGCCGCATCTCGCTGCGGGACATCTGCATCCGGCTGCACCTGGGCTCGGAAGAGGTGCCGAGTACATCGTTGCCAAGGCCATTCGTGACGGTGTGATTGAGGCGACGCTCGACCGTGAGCGCGGGTTCATGAAGAGCAAGGAAGTTGGCGATGTGTATGCCACGCGCGAGCCGGGCGAGGCGTTCCATGACCGCATCCGGGCTTGCTTGGCGCTGCACGATGAGAGTGTCAAGGTATGTTTATCTTTCTTTCATAAATCCAGACATAGGATGCAGAATGCTGACAACATGGTGTACAGGCTATGCGCTTCCCCATGAACCAGCACCGTCTTGAACTTAAGAACGCCCAGGAGGCACGCGAGCGCGAGCGTGAGATGGCCAAGGAGATCCAGGAGGGTGATCTGGATGAGGATGACCTCGGCGGCGAGTTCGATGGCATGTAATTAGTCACCATTGCGTTTTGATTCCTTGGTTTCTGCCCTGACAACAGCATCCTACCTAACCTATCTGACTGTGTTTTCTGTCGCTTGTACACTTATGTCTGTTGGAGAGAAGAAGGGGAAGACGGGTGTGGTGCGGGAAGGGGCTAGGGAGGGAGGAGGGGCGGGAGAGGCTAGGGAAGAGGGTGGGGGAAATACAACAAGTTGACGCTTGCACTATGGTCATCCTTTGATCTCGGCTGTATCCCGGCTTCCTGGCCCCTGGTTGTAGTCAGTGCAGTAATTGTGCAAGGCCAGATGAGTCTGTGCTTCACGGCCGGTTCGATTGTATTCCGCCCGAGAGCTCCTCGTCTCTTGCCATGTTTCTGACTCGCTCCCCCCACCAACTCTACTGTAGAGTTCTGACAATCAGGCCTGACCTGCTGGCCGAGGTAGACAAAGAGGGTACGATTGTGGTTTCCAGAACAGGGTATTATAAGCTTGTATACAATACGTCTTAACTGCGCACCCCACCCTCTTCCCTTCAACCAAACCATGCCTACATGATAAAAGTAATCCAGTGTAAGAAATGCAGAAAACCAAACCCGTTTAACACAGAGACGCCTGATTTCATAGCTCCATTGAGCAGGAGGCATCACCTTGCTTCTTTGCCAGTTGGACTCACGACGAGCGCCAACCCCTTTCCATTCACTTCATCTGGCCCAGAACGGCGCAACCCTTGCTCCTGGGCGACGACGCTCTTGAGGGCATAGCTCCTAACCTCGCGGTTCCCTCCGTGGCCGACTTGCTCTGCCCTGCCCAAGCTCATCCACATCCCGTCCTTTCCTCTTCCTGCTCATCTCGCCATCCCGTCCGCCGTCAGCCCGCCAGTGATCTCCTTCCCTATCCCGCCATGACCACCCTCCACCCCTCGTCCATTCGCCCTCATTCTCCTCCTCACCACGACCATGACCAACCCCGCCCCCACTTTTCCCACCCCGTGTCGCAAGATCGGGGTCAGGATACTGCACCTCGCGATCCCACTCTGCCAGACTCCCCGCCGGGCTCCGCAGCCAACTGCGTAGCTCGTGCAAGAACAGCGGCGCGTGCTCCCGCCCAGGAAGTCGGCCAGCATCGCCTCGGCCTGGCCCGCGCTCCCCTGGACGTCGACAGTCTTAAGGATGGCAATGATGTACTCGAGGAGGAACTCGGCGTTATTTCGGCGGCGGCGGAGCGTGCGGTGGTTCGTAACTCCGTTGTTGAGTGTTGTTGTTGTGGTGGTGGTTGTTGGTGGTGGTGTCGCTGATGGGGAATTGGCGGAGGGGTCGGGATCGCCGCCAGAGAGGAACGAAAAGACCTGCAGTTCGCGGCGGATCCAGAGGCGGGCGCGCGAGACAAGGTGCGGGGTGGACGAGAATTGTACCGGGGTTGGGGGTTGGCGGTATTGGGAGATGCGGTTGGAGCCGATGTCTGTCGCGCGGAAGGATTAGTTAGTGCTGTTTCGTAATTTGCGTGGAGGGGGCAAGAGGGGAGCTTACGGAGAGAATACAGCTGGTGCCGGTAGATGTGGCGGCGGCGTTGGATGGCCTCGCTTTCTGTGGGAGGCGGTCTCGGGGGGTCGCGCCGGCGCGAGCGGGAGAGAGGGCATCTCCTGCCTGTGTCGAGGAGGAGCCCGTTCTCGGATGTGAACCGTCTATTTACATATGTGTGTGTATTCTGCCCCGAGGCGCGCTCATCTTGGCCGGTGCTGTCGCGTCTCCTGTGGGCGTTCGGGACACGGTAGAAGCTGTCGGCATCTGGGCATCCGCATAGCGGACCTTGTAGACGTTGGCTTTGCATAGCGGGCAGTTGGGGTGCTCCTGTAGCCAGCTGACGAGACAGAGGAAGTCGAAGTGAGCGTGGCCGCAAGGGAGGGCGGCGCAAGCATCGGAGATGGAATCGAGGCAGATAACGCAGCAGTCGTGAGGCTCGATGTGGTTGTCGGCGGAGAAAGAGTTGGCACCCTTTTGTCGCGATGTCGCTATCTCGTCGAGGGTCGTCTGCAGAACTTGTGCTTGGATATCGTCGGAGTTGTCGACTTCCGCTCCTGGGTCCATGGATTTCTGTACCGTGTGGCATTAACCGTCAACAGCGCGGAAGGAGTTGGACTAGAGAAGGCGAGTCCGCGCCACGAAGGCACCTTCTGAAGGTAAGAAGGTACGTACCAGGCCTCTCATGTGGATGGGTTGGCTGGAGGGGCTGGATGCAGGGCCCGCTGTGGGCAAGATCCCCTGTCACTGCCAAGCATGATCTGAAGTGGGACCGTAAATGGCAATTCGCGTCTCGACGCGTCTTGCGGTGAGGAGAGACAGAAGCAACCCCATCCTTGGCACCTCTTGCTCCCGCGACACCATATCTCCAAGAACATCAACATCACATAGGCCCATGCCGCACAAGACCATGGACGGCCAGGCCAGGGCGGCATACGAGAGCCAATCGTTGCAACTACGCGCCGACCTCAAGAAATGGGAGGGAGACTGGGCGACCGCTCACGGCGGGCAGAAGCCGGGGCGCGACGACATCAAGCAGAACCCGGACATTGGTGCGTGGTGTCAAGCCCTCCCGTTTCTTTGAAGATTACATTGCAGCCTGACACTTGGAGCAGCCCAGAAATACAAACAGTACAACAAGCTCCGGGACATACTCGCAGGCAAGATCCCAGCCCCCCCCGAGATCATCCACGGCCACCAGCAGCGCAAGCGGACCCAGTCAGACGCCCTCCTCCCGCCGCAGACCCCCTCCAAGAGGGCCAGGCCGGCCCAGACACCACGGAAGACGCAGGTGTTTTCCCAGACTGGGACCGTACCATTAGGCGCCCAGACACCTTCAGCGGCCGCTGCGACTCCCTCCATGAATAGGACCCTGCCTAGTCCAGTGGTCGCGGTGCCGACTTCCATCAGTCCAACGCCACAAAAAGACGGCCGCGTCCTCGGTCTGTTCGACCTCCTCGCCGGTACCCCTTCAAGATCCAATGCAGCCGTCACCGCCACCGAGACTGTCCCTGTCGCGGGACACCAAGCAAGCAACGCGCCGCCGATATCCCTCTCCCAACTCTCCCGCTAGCCACCACACCTACCACCGCCCGCTTCGCCTCCACTCCACAATCCAAACGGATCCTCTTCCATGCCACAACAACCCCGTCCCACTCCCGCCATGCCAACAACACGACCACCGCCAGAACCACCACACAGTTCAAAACTCCCTCCACAAACCGCATCGCTAGGCCGCAGTCCACCCCCACATCAGCAACCCCGTCCTTCCTCCGCCGCCGGACCGTGAGTCTCACAGCCACCGCAACCCTCTCGTGCGTAGACGAGCAAGACGAGTGCGGGAGTGACGACGAAGCGTGGAAGAAGGTTGGGCCGCTACGGTTACCGAGGAAGCTGGGGCTGGGGCGGACACTGAGCAGCGTGGTCGCGGGCTGAGGAAGATGGAGGAGGAGGCGTTTGGGGATGAGGAGGAGGTTTTGCGGGAGATGGAGATGGCTGCCGGTGGTGGTGGTAGTGGTGCAGGTTCAGGGCTTACCAAGGCGGGGGTGAATAGGGGAGTTGAGGCCGGCAATGGCGGGGCGGAGGTTGGGGGTGATCGCCAGCTTCAGGCTCCGCCGGGCCACGATTTGGCTGGGAACAACAGACCGAGCGAAGGACCAGCGGGCAAGGGAGAGCGGGCTGTTAAACTGCTGTCTGCCTTCGACGACGAGGCACTCTACGACAGCCCCGACGAAGCCAATACACAGGACAGCCAACCCCTTCGCCAATTCAAAAAGCGCGGCCAGAACGCACCACCCGCCTGGTCAACATGCGCCCGACGCGGGCCAAGCGGCCGGCGCAGCCTCAACCTGCCGACGAGCATCTAGATGACGATGTTGTCCCAGAAACACAGTTCACCACCAACTCCTCCAACCCGCCACCTGCAGTAGATGAAGCTGACCTGCGCCTCTCCGACATTGACTCCGCGTCGCTCGCCTCCTTCGACGGGTCCGACGCTGACTCCGACCCTGAAGAAGGTGCTAAGGCGGCGAGGAAGAAGGCCGCTACCATTACAGCCAAGGACGGGAAAAATGAAGACGGGAAGAGCGAGGGTGTAGTTAAGAGGGCGGTGCGCAAGGTCAAGGCCACGGCCCACGCCAACTTCAAGAGGCTGAAGCTGAGGAACACGGGTGCGAAGGGTGGGCCGGGTATAACAGCCGGTTTAGAAGGAGGAGGTAGATATCTGATGGGAGGGGGATGTGATGAGGTTATTTATGATGACACTGTATTGCATTGTGCGGAGTACGGTTGCTCGCATCGCACGGTATGGGAGGGCATGGGCATGGTGCATAGCATTGGGGGCATGGTTCATCCAGGGCATGGCTGTTGTGGCGTATATCTGGCTGAATATTGCATAGAGTATCTTGCTGGCGACGGCGTTGAGTAGCATCCCTGGACGTCAATGGAACGAAATTGCAGTTCTCAACGTCCATTGGTCCTTCGTTACGATTTCATGATTATGGATTCGACTTTGTGTGTGGAAACTTGGGTGGTTGAGCAATCTATTTAGTTGTATTAAGGCAAGGACTGATCCAGTTTAGAACTGAGTCTTGAAAATTCAAAGCACCGCCCTGCAAATGCACACTGGCGTCTCGCGCCAGGTGAGATATCTCAAACGCCGGACAATGTCATCGAAAACACAATAGGAAAAAAGGAAAGAATCCTCGCCCAACGGACTTCCCATCACGACCACATCCTGACCATTCCCTCCCTCTCCCTACTTTCCCTAGCGGCTCACTTTACCCTTCCTCACGCCTAAGGGTTAACCACAACAACAGTAGGCGTAACCGAGACAGTCGTCGCCACGGTGACCGACACCGTCTCCTTGGCAGTGACTGTCGCCTTCTCAGTGACCGTTTCGGTCTCCTTCTGCGTGACCGTCTGGGTCTCAGTCACCTTCTCCGTGACGGTCACCGCGCTCGCGCTACCCTGGCCGCCACCGCCCTCAACAACAGCCCCATTCGCCACGCCCGGCGCCCCCCCCGTCGTCGTGGGCTGCGGCGCAGCCAGCACGGTAGCCGTAGCAGTGCTGGTGACACGCTCCGTGATAGTCGTGATGGCGTCAGTGGTAGTGGAGTCCGTGATGGGGATGACGACTAGCTTCTGCTTGGTCGTACTACTTAACTCGGACGGGGATGTGGTGGTGGTGGGCTGGGGTGGGACGACGGTTGTGAACCTGAGAGAGGAGTGCGGGACGGAGATTTGGGGGAGCTTCTGCGTGAAGAGGCGGGTTTCGGAGGTTGTGGAGGGGGTGGGAAGGGGGACAGTCACGTCTGGGTTGAGGGTTATGGTGATTGTGGCGGGGCCGTCGGAGAGGCTGATGGTGCGGGTTATGGGGATGCCGCTACCTGTTGGGGTTGTTGTTGTTGTTATTGTCGACAGCGAGGGGGACTGCGAGGGGAATTGTAGAGTAGTGGTGGAAGAGAGCGCTGAGGGTGAGGAGGAGGCGTCGATGGTCACGGTGGTGAGGGATGTGCCGGTAGTGATGGTAGCCGTGACGGTCTTGGTGATGCTAATCGAGGGACTGGTTGACGAGGGAGCTGATCCAGTCGCCAAATCAGTTGTCCTAGTCGGCACACCACCCGACGAACTCGGCAGGAGGGCGTCCGGAACGGTCCCCAGAACCTGCTTCGCCGTCGCCGGGCTGAAGCATCCGAGCATGGCCCCACGCGCCGAACTCATGGGCATCGCGAAGCAGGCAGTGGCGGGCTCGGCGCAGGCGATGATTTCAAAGGCTCCCGCGCTGGAGCATCTCGCGACCCCCAGCAACACAAGCAGCCTGGCCGGGTGTGCACGCGGTCTGCCTGGACAGCGTCGTAAAGATGGTGTTGAGCGCGCGCGCCTCTTGGAGGTTAAGCTGGTAAATGTCGGGGGAGATGCTGGCGGTTGCCACGGGCATGCTCTCGATGGCGGTAGGGATGAAGGAGAGGGGCGTGCCTGTGACGGTGACGGCTGAGGTAGCCGATGACAAGCTAGTTGTTACTGACAGGCCCGTAGACGTCGAAAGTCCCGCCGCAGTAGAGTCGGACGATGTAGTCGAGGAAATGGGCGAGCCCGGGACACTTGATCCAGGAACTCCAATACGGGTAGTTGAAGATGGCGAGCCGGTGCTGGCAGAGCTCGACGTCAACGCGGTAAAAATCGCTGAGCTGCCAGTGCTTGAGCCGGCCAGGACTGTGGTAGCGGTAGTACCCACGACCGGGAGAGTCGAGCTGCCGGGGGGGGATCCGGCTGCGGTGGTCAGGCTCGACTGTCCAGGCGAAGAAGTGGCGATGACTGGCGAGACAGAAGTGCTGGACCCATTCGGCAGCACAGATGGTGAAGTCGTTGACGACAATGGCGGAATGGGGTCGACATGGGGCCGCGTTGTGCTTGTTTCCACCAAGGGAAGGGTGACGGCGCTGTGGAGGGACACTGTCGTGGTGGTCAGGGTGGCTGAACCCAGCGTCTCTGAGCACACCTCCTCCGTAGTTGCCGCGCTGCTGGGTGACGAGTGTCCTGGGCTGGTCGGTAGCTGAACCGTTGAAATGGAGGGTGGGTTGGCCAATAAAGTCGAGGTTGCGGAGGTCGACGTCTCAATGGGAGAAACGCTGGTCGTCGACGGCAACGTACTGGTACCAGTGGTCGGATTGGCGTTCCTGGACTCTCGGCTCTCGTTGTCGAAGAAGCAGTAGCTGTGGCAAGCGGAATCGTTGTCGTGGTCACCAAAGTCGGAGTGGTTGCTACGGTCTGGCCATCGTCCGAGAGCAGAGAGGATGCCGACACCTGTCTCGGGGCCTTGGCTCCGGCCCAGTGGCGTGGACGGTGCCTCAGGGACCTGCCTCGACGACTGCAATGGCCGAGAGGGCGTGTAGTATTAGTGTAGTGGTGCGCATCTTCCTGTTCCTGTCAGGAAAGCGGTGGTGTGGTATAACTTTCTTTTTTGGTGATGAGCACCCAAAAGGGCGAGGATCTTCAAGGTCGTCTGCGGAGGGCCAGCCTGGGAAGAGAAGACAAGTGATGTAGATAGTTGTGTGTTGGTAGAAAATCAGAGCAGACTTGCTGCCAGGGAGAAGACTAAGAAACAAGCCGTGGTATTGTGGCAGCTGCCGGTGTCCGGAGCTGGAACAAGCACGCGGTGTCAACAAAGGAACAATGAAATAACGGTGCTGAAGGAGGGGACAGCACACAACAAAAACAAGGAAGCAGAAACAAGAGATAATGAGGGAAATAGAGAATGTGAGCAGCGGAGCAGCAGAGTACGAAGAGAAAGACGCGGCGGAGAAAGGGACGGTAGCAACAAAAGAAAATGCCACGGTGACTCCATCGGGGCGATCTGAGAAGTGATGCTAGGGTCAGGCTGGCTGGGGGCGGCAGCACGTCGAAAGGCCAGCATTCGTCCCGGCGGGCAAGAGAGGTAGCATGGCATTTGCAGAGCGGGTGTTTGGTGTTTGGTTCTCTGTCCTGTCGTCGTGGTGCGGACGCGAGATAACGAGGGGCTGCGGCCACCTGGTTGCAGCAACTGACATCCAATGATCTGGCGGTGGCCTGGGCAGCTCGGAGGAAGCCATCGTTCTGGACCGTTGCCAGACCATTTCTGCCCTGGTCATGCCAGTTCGCATGGTGGTAAGCGCCCAAATAGCTGCTTTGTGAAGAGTCACGGTTGCCGCTCTTTGTGGGCGTTTCCTTTTGATGCGTGAAACAAGCGCCCGCGGATGCTGATTGGCTGGGCGAAGCACGGGCCAGCCAGTCGCAGCATTTCGTGAACCGATGGCCAATAATTGTGCCCCTGCACGCTAAATGTCGCACGGCCCCTGGACTTGGGGTGGCCTGGAGGAGCATGGGCCCTCTGCCGTGTAAGTGATGGTTCAGGGTACCTTAAGCTCCAGACAGCTCCACCAGCTTCCTGAAAAGGCATGTTTCACCAAGCACTGGCTGAATCAACTCGCAGGGTGTGTGTTGCATGGATAGGTATGGGCTAACTCAACTTTATCTCTGTGGCTGCTCCTTCTCTATCCAGATACCATAAAGCATGCAATGCAACCCCTATGCAGACCTGTTACTCGGTTTCATAACGGGGCCCAGCTCCTCACTTCCCAACTCTTCCAGAGTCCAAAGCCGGACAATCATCGGCCCTGTCCTCACCCTAGATATTCTCCCTCTGGGCCCGGAGTAAGGTCCACCGTCGGCATCAGCATCGGCCTCGGGGATCTCCCAGTGCGGTTCGCCATCTCCATCTCCAGAGACTAGACTCCAGTCGACTCCGGGCTTTCCAACCGGATCGCCTTGGGCGAGCGCACCTCCGCTGTCTCGGGGTCGAGTGACTGGGACAGGAGTCGCTTTCTCGACCCGCTTCCTGACCGATATGACTCTGCAGTAACCGGTACCGGGGTTGATGTCCGTGAAGCCGAAGTGAGGTCCGCGAGGTCATGGGAGTTGCCATGACGGTGGCTGCCGTGCTGGTCCGGTTCCGAGGTAAGGTCGATAAACGTCGTGTGAGTCCGCGCGGCAATGGTGGCCGTTTGTGGCTGATTCCGCCGGGGCTTCGTCTCCCACCAATCCGGCCGCGAGGTGGACAATCCCCCTCCGCGTCCCCCGATGCGGCACACTTAACCCCCCTCGACACCCACTTTCCCTCCACACTAAGCGACGCCTCCGTTGACCTCCCTCCCGCCGACGCACTCCCCCCGAACCCTTCCCGCCCTCATACACCGTCCCAGCCCACGCCTCCCTAAACACCAACCCCAGCGCCAGCGCCATCTGCCTCGCGACGCTATTCCCCACCAACTTCCACTGATCTGCCAGCGTCCCCAACAACACCTCCTCGTCCGGAAAACCCTGCCCTCTCCTGCTCTCCAGCACCGTCAGCGGTCGATCGTCCTCCAGTGCAGGCCCGTGGCCGCCCGCGCGTCCGTCGGCTGGCTGCGCGTCGTGACCGTCTGGAAGACGTCGTGCGGGCGCACTCTTTTCCACCCCTGCGAGATGGCCGAGACGCGGAACGAGCCCTCAGAGGGAAAGACGCGCGCTCCGCGGGCGTCATCACGCCGCCTTTCCCCTGCCGCCAGGCCCTGGCAAAGGACATGCCGTGCGGGGTGCGTCTGGATGACGGCGATCTGCCGGCGGATGCGCCTAGTCATGCCCGCGCACACGCGGTGGTCGGGGAAGGCGATCGCCGGCTCGGCTTTGCCGTCTTGGATGCGCGGCATGTCGGCGGTGGCTTCGGCCGCCGAGACCAATTTGAATGCGGTTTTCTGGAAGGAGCGGCGTACGAAGGGCTCGCCGTTGCACATCTCCCCGAGGCCGCGGGAGGTGGCGCCGGGGTAGTGGGAGTGTGAGAGGAGAGGGGGCGAGGGGAGCGGGAGGTTGGGGAGGGCGAAGTATAGAACCACGCGGTTGCGGCATTGCGGCGCGCCGTGAGACCAGGCCTCGTCGAAGATGAGCTGGGCTTGATAGCCCATACCGATGATGGCGCAGAAGAGTTGCGAGAGGACATCCTCGGAGCGATTGTGCCGGGCTTGGATGATTGTTGAGACGTTCTCGAAGATGCCGTACTTGGGGCGGCAGAAATCCACGAATGCGGCGAACGAGGCGACGAGAGACTGGTTCTTGATCTGCACCAGGGTGGTCTTGTCTTGCGTCAGGAGGGAGAAGCCAGGGCAAGGGCTGCCGGCGGAGATGAACTCGACCTCTCCTGGCCGGGGGACATTGTCCGCGTACTTCCCTTCGAGGGCCAATCCGAGGAGGTCATCGACAGAGCCTAGGAACGGCTTGGTCGACTTTGGATCTGGGCTGTTGACCATGTAGGTGTGGATTGCCCGGTCCCAGATGTCATTAGCCCAGTGCACCTTGACCGCGCCACCCTCCTTAAGACCGCGGCCAAAATTCCCGCTCCCACAGTACAGATCCATCCCCTGAGCTTGCGGAAGGTCCGCTGCCTGGGATCGAAGCCTTGCCGTGGGGAACTCGGGAACTCGCGAACTCGCCATCAAAGGGGACACACTTCGCACACTCATCATCCAGCGCCTGAAGCCGATGGGTGATATAGAAGAGGTAACCAGTACCCCCTCTGTCATACGGCGTCGGAATCCTCTCTCCCAGCCGGAAGAACCGGACAAGACACTTCCCAATAATCTTATCAGATTTGGCCACTACGAACTGGTCGGTGTATATGAGTTCGTTGGGCGCCGCGCCCGCCCGAGGGTCAACCTCTCTCCTCCGTAGCAACTTTCGCAGCCGCACAAACATAATATCGCCTTGCTTAAAGATCTTTACACCTCGTACGGCTCGCTGAAGGTCTGCACCGGGGAGAGCGCTGCGAGCACTGTGTCGCCTGTCCTGAATCTAAGCTTAGGCCGGTCGTGGGAGCATCTCATGTGCGACCTCTGAAGGGTGATCCAGCGACGGCCCGCAACTACGTATGTTTGGCGAACGAAGAACTCGCTGTTTCCTTCGTTAGGATTGCCGAACCAGTCGATGTTGTGGATGCCCAAGACCTCGTGCTCCTTGACCCGGGCGTGACGGCCTTCCTCGCATGTGCAGTGGTCGGAAAGGAACAACTCGTTCGGCCAGGGGTATTTCATCATGCCGCAGGACGTTTCGACGGGGCGGTAAAACCACGTAACGTCGAAACTCCGGATCCCGTCCTTGTCGGCATGGACCTTTTGTACGATGCCAAACCACCTGTCGTCCTGAGTGGCACCCTTCGAGGCCATGCTGCGCCACGTTGTGTCCGTGGACGCTTCGCCATCACGAGGCGTAGAGATGGTGTCTCCGACCTTGACCATGTCAATGACCTCGAGTGGAAGGAGGCAGGGCTCGCTCGTCCTGGTCCGTTTGCTCGTCGGTATCCTCGTTGGGAGTGGGGTGGACTTCCCAGCCTTCTTTACGCCATTGAACTGCTGGTTCGCCACCAACATCTGGCTGTCCCCATGCCCACCCACAGCCCTGAGCATCTCCCCAATGACCATGTGCCCAAAGCAGTCCTTGACGTAGGGCGTCACGATGGTCGGCGCCTCCTTCTTTGCGCCCTTCTCAACCATCGGGAGCGGCGGTACACGAGTCGGCTTGTGTTGCGTGAAGTAGATGGTCTCGTGGAACAGCTGCAGCGACAGCGCCTTCTTGTGCCCCAGCACGTCGTTCATCTCCTTGCAGATGAAGTCAATGTTGGCCGCGACAGACGTGCGGTAGTCGTTGCTGGGGTGTTGCCGGCGCCAGCGCTGAAAGTTGGGGGATGTGTCGTGGGTCTTCGACAGCCGGCGGATGAAGTCCACTTTGAAGGAGTTGAGCTCGACTTGCTGGCTTTGGTGGATCTTGTGGCTAGAGAAATCAACGACATACTTCGCCAGGTCTGCAACCCAGAGAAAGGGGTGAAGAAGCGTTCGTATTCAATGCTAGGCTTGTTGAGACGGTAATACACTTCCTTCCTCGCGTTGAGCCGAGAGCGGACCCAAATCTGGTCCGGACCGTGGCATGAGACGCGCCGTAGTTGCCAATGGGGAGCTCCGAGACCCCGATCTTCTGCACGTAGTGTTTCACACCTCCCACACTCAGCACCCCGTCAAAGTAGAACCGATCATGCCCTATCCTGGTGGCCATGTGCTGCAGCGGCTCGCATCTCCATCTGATAGTAAGCAGAGTTGACGTAAAAGCAGAACGGGTCCAGCTCGAACTCAACAAACCCTCCTGTCCTGCGTCTCCTTGTGCCTCTAAGGCTTCCATCAGCGAGACCACTGCGTCATGTTCCCTGCTGGAAGGCAGCGGAGGGGTGTACCCATTGTATTGAGACCGATGATGAACAAGTGTCGACCTTAGAATCGAGACGTAGATGTGCTTGCTTCTCTGGATTTTGAACTTGACCGGGATTTCGGAGAGGGCATCCCTCTCCTCAGGAGTATGTGAGGCGGCCGGTGGTGAGGGCCGGGGAGGCTCTTGGGTGTTTAGAGCCTGCGGTAAGGGGCCTGCCTCAGCGGGAGCTGGTGGGACTGTCTGGCCTACGTTACCGGCAAAGGGCCAGAAGTCGAAATCAAAGTCTGGGATGACTTGATGTCGGTGAAAGGTCCCTTCCCCTGTTCTATCTTCTTGAATTTGGCCGTTCAACGGCAGCGAGAAGTCAAAATCCGATATGGATTCCCCAACATAATTCTGTGCTTCGACAGGCCACGGTCCCGACACGCTCATTGGCCGTGAAGTCAACAGCCAGCTTCAGCTGTATGAGTTGATGGTGTGGGTGTCCCACAGGCCAAAGTATGTTCGTGAAGCGATATATGCCGGTCGACTTCTTTCCGTGACAATTTTGTAAAATCGATGCAGCGAAGCGCGGTGGTAAGGGGTCTAAAGGCCGGAAATGGGGGAGTTTCAGGCCTCGAAATGGCGTAGAGTGTCTTGTCTAAGAGTCGACTGAACTTATATTCTGATACCCCATGGTGCTGGCTGGTGTCCGTTCTCGTGATACTATTGTTACTGTCTGCATAGGCACTCAAGAATGTGAAGCTCAAGAGCGCAAAAAATAAAACAAAACAAAATATGGAAAATATGGAAATGGAGGTGAGAATTCACGAATTATATTGCGAAGTCCCAGCCAGCACCAAGTCGTCCAGGAGCAATGGAACCCAACTGGAGTTCAACCGCGGTGAAAGGATGAGTGGTGTGTGATGAGCATTGATCTCGTGCTCTGGCCGGAAGTCGAAGTCGTTTCTTTCACCGCAGACTGCCCCGCCCCGGGAATAATGGCAAGCATTCCAGTCCCTGAATATGGGTTCAGCAGTCGAGATGCGCGTTTTTTGGCGTGCCGCGGCAACAGTTGGAACGAACGGGTCAACAGAAGAGCCAAGACGCGCAGCGGCCATTGACCAATGCAAGGGAAAAGCGCAAGGATGAACAACGACAGGAAATATGGATAGCGAACGACAGAGGGAGATGGGTCTACATGGAGGATGGACACCAAGATGGGGAGGGGCTGCGAGTCAGAACTCCAACTGCGATAGAAGGGGACATCAGCAGGGGAAATAGGAGCTTCCTGTCGTGCAATAGGTGCAAAATCAGGCATGAGAACAGACGACGGGTTCTGTGAGCCCAACCATTCCAGATGCGTGCTAGACGATATTGTCGTGAGCCCTGAACAAAGAAAACTGAGCAGAGCCAGATACGTTATTTACCACCAAAACGCCAGTCGTCCCTCTAGAACCGTCTTTGCCGTGTAACCATATGTGCATACAAGCCATATACAACCCAAGAAAGACAGCGTGTATATCACCCGCTCCCAGCGGCGCGCTCTGGCTCCTCCCCGCCTCCCTCCGCCGTTGTGAGCGGCAACTCCGGATGGATCTCCGCCAGTGACGCCGCACCCTCCACCGCAGCACTCTTGAAAGTAACCATCTGCCTCAGCCTCAGCCACTTCTGCACAATGACCAGATCCGTCTCCAACTCCGGCAGCATCTTCAAGCTCCCATCCTCCGGGCTCTGCTGCTGCTGTCGCTGCCACCTCTTCTCCTCCTCGCCGCCCGGCCAGAACCACGTACACCCCTTGCGCGCCCTCATATCCTCCAGCCGCGTCCTCAGCCTTTCCATTTCGGCCGGGTCGACCAGTTCGCGGCCCATCTCGGCGAAATACGCGATTGTGCGCATCATGTAGTGGTAATCAAGGTTGTGCGCCGTCTTGGCATCCTCGCGGATGTAGTCGCGGTCCCAGCCGTCCAGCACCCAGTCCATGAGCCGCACCATCTCGACGTGGTCGCCGCAGCACCCGAGCGCGACCATGTATCGGTGCAGCGGCCGCCCGACGATGTTGTAGCGGAGGATATCGTGGGAGATACCAACCGAGTCGGCGACGGTGTTGGCTCCTGTTGCATCATTGTCTTCGTTGACTGTCTTATCGTATCCCTCTCCTGCTGCTTCTGCTTCTGCAAGCTCGGCTTCGAAGTCGTCAATGTCGAACTCGTCGCCCTCCTCGCTCTCGCGAACCCCGTCCTGCAGCTCTTCGGGACAGCAAGGGGCTTGGCCAGCTCGGCGAAGGCCTTGACCGCGAGGCGGTGGGCTTTGGCAAGCACTTTTTCGAGGACCTTATTGCCGGCGATGAAGGAGCGCGGGACCATATTGCCGTCGACGGTCACAAAAGTTGCGATTTTCATGGTCTTGCGGATCATGACGCAGAGCGCTTCGAACGACACGGGGTCGGTGCCCTTGGACAACGTGGTCCGCTCGTAGACCTGCAAGAAAGTCGTGAGAGTCTCCAGAATGTTGAACTCGGTCCCCAGGCGGCTGTACAGCATCTTAGCCCTGCCAGGGCCTGCATGATCGTGAGCCACGGAGCCTTGTCGTGGTTGGCGGCCTTTCCGTTATAACGTTGGAACTTCGTGGCGAGCTCGATAGCCTCAAGGATGGAGCCACCCAGCGACACATCTCTAGCCCGGCGGTCTCGCCCGGTACTGCCGCCAGAAGGAGCAGCACCCAAGTCTGCATTCTCTACTGCAGGCCTTAGGCTATCGCCCATGATGTTCTCTTCCCGAGGCGCTCGTGTGTGTATGCGACAGAGCATGGTGATCACCCGTTGAAGAGAGGAATGGGGAGTTCGGCCAATTTCTTCAGCGTCTCGACGCTCGCCTGCGAAACGGGCTCCCTCAGGCCTGGATGCATGGTTCGTGCGGACTGTCGCTCAGATACCGCAGCGCCGCCATCTTGGACGGCGCGTTCCGGATGAGGACCACAAGGCAGTGGCTCGACGGCTTGACCTTATCGTGAAGCATCATCATATCGTACAGCTCCTCGGGAGTCGGAGGTGTGAGCCTGGCGATCTCGAACTCGCTGAGATTGCCGTCGTACACGGGGAACACCTCTTTGACATCTCCAGGCCGGATCACGGGCGACTCTGTCACCTTGCGGGCGTAGAGCTTCTCGAACATCTCAGAATATACTTGGGCTGATGGTCGGATTCCCGGCTCGGGAGGGTTCCCGAACACGACCCAGGCTTCCCTTGCATTTCTCGTTGCCCTGACTTGTGCTGCCCACTCGGACTGGATGTTCTGGCTGGACCGCTCGCCGGAGTAAAAAGGAGGCGGCAGAGAGCGTGTCTGAATCGTCGGTGCTTGGCCGAAGGTGGAACCCCCGAGCGCGCTGAGGGCTCGGTCGACGATGTCGTCGCTGTAACCTGCCGCGCGGACCAGCATGCCCGCCTTGACGCTCCGGCTGAGATCGTCCTCGGATTGCGTCGCTCGTCGATCCCGTCAAAAGTCCGCCGGTAGGGCGGCCATGTCCTGGCCGCGCGGTCCGCGTTCTTCGCCTCACCCTTGGTCTTCTGGAGGGCGATCAGAACCGATCTGACGCCCCGGTACCCGGTCTTATCCATCACGAGAGGGGGTTCGGCGGTCGCCGCAAGGCGCAAGAGGTGGCGTTGCGCCGCCCAGTTGTGCTCCATGTGGTCGATGGGGCGGATCCTCGCCGGCCAAGAAAAGTACTGCAATGCCTTGTTCAGAACGAGTGACCGAGCTTGATAGCCCGTCAGCGCCCGGGCCCTAGTCCAGACGCATGGTCCCGATATAGTCGGCGGTGAGGCGTGCGAGCACAGGCATCGCCGCAGGCCACCCCTCCCGGCAATGCCACACAAGACGGTAGAGAAAAACGAGTAATGCCACCACGTCATGGAGCGCCCCTGGCCCTGATACGCGGGGTGGTTCAGCTCGTCCTGGGGCCGATCAGCCAAGACGTAATTCTCTCTTATGTACTGTATCAGTCCTAGGAAGCTCGCCGGCTCCCGGATCTGCCTGTCCTTGGCCAGGAGCAAGTGGAGGAGGAAGAGAGGCTTGCGGCATTCGCTCTGAAGAAACCTCTGGACCTGCACATCTCCGCTCTCGGAGAGAGAATCCAGAGCCATTGCTTGATGTCGGCCTCGCCGACGCCAAGTTCATCCTCGAGCTGAGCCACGCGGGACTTCCACTCCTCGGTTCCACCAAGATATCGCTCCATCTTCAGCTCCACGCCGCGTCGACGAGCGAGCAGCGTGTGCCGCCTGAGGAATGCCTGCGCTGTCAGCACAGGAAAGCGCAGGCTCCTATTCCCAGCAATGGCTCGGGCCAGTTGCCACTGATGCGGTGTCCAGACTTTGTTTCGCCAACGGTGCAGAATACCGATAATCTTGGACGGCGAGTAAGGCGGGTAGTCATGGACGTATGCTACGTGTTTCCCAGGTTCCGGCAACTCCCATTCACGGCCAAGACGGTCTTCAACCTCCACTATCCAGATCTTCCTGTTGCTCAATATCGGTCATCGCGTGGAATCCTTTTGGCAACGCTTTCAGCTTAGCTGGATCCGTCGGAAGCTCCAAGACTGGGAAGCGGTGTTGTTCATCGAGATGGCCTTGGTCGTTTTTGTCGTCCTTTGGGGGCCGTTCCATCTCTTCCTTTTCCACCTCCAACCGGCGCACCGCGTCGCCGAAAGCCCTTTCCGCGGCTAGAAGCTCAAACTGGTACCGTTTCCTGCGCGTTTTAGGTGCGCCATCCGGGAATTCGTCCTGGGCCGGCCCGGAGACCCCAAGTGTTTGGTATTTAGATGCTTGCCGCATGGCTTCTTTGGCCAACGCTGCCACCTTTGTCATCTTCTTGAATGCGTCCGGAGTTTCCGCTCGTAACGCTCTTCCCTCAGTTTCCTCTTCAAGTCACATGTCGGTTGATCCTCGAGCTTTCGGACCTCGCACTCCGAGTAATCTAATGCCTCGAAGACGTGCTTTGCCCGTTCGGCGGCGTCCAGCATTTGGGTCAACGAATCTTGAAGGTTCCGCCCCAAGGATTGTGCCTGCCCTATTCCGTGAACCGTTTGCATGGCCTTGTCGACTCCTCTCAGTGCCTCCACAGCGGCCGCCACATCCTGCGGATTGCCGACCCAAAGCGCCCCCAGTTTTGCGCCCTTCTCCGACGCGCTTTCGATTTATGCTTCCCATCGAGCCTTTCGGTTTCTGGCGTTGGCGCTGGTGGCTTGGGGTTAATGGGTTCGAAGACTCCAGCAGGTACCTCCAGATTCTGCTCTTTCTCTGCTTTCGTGGCCTCTGTAACTGCGACCAGGACGCTAGCGAAGGGGTCGTTTGGATCGCCATCCATCCATGACCCTTCGTCGACACTCGCTTTGGGCCGCTTGGGCTTCACACTGGACTTCTCCGCAAGTTTTGCTGCTGCCTCCGCGTTGACTGGTTCAAAAACTCCCGTAGGTACTGCCAGCTCAAGGTCCTGCTCAGCCTTCTCAGCCTGCCTTGCCGCATTTATGACGGAAGCGAATGGATCGGCTGGGGATGGCCCCCATGAGAGCGCATCGCCATGGCTGGTCGAGAGGCGATCGGTTCGGGAGTAGCGTCGGAGGATGACGATCGCGGCTGGTTGAGGCGCTAGAAAGACGATTGTCAGCACAGCAGCTACGACAGCGACTCGGCAGCGGAAGAAATGAAGACAGGAAGACGCAACGCACCAACTGAGCGAGCGCTCTCTGTCTCGCAGCCCGTCTCAAGGCAGCAATTCCCGCGCTAAGCATTGGACCTAGCAGCCACTCATCGTAGCAGGAAGCGTTGGAGAGAGCGATGTCCGCGACGGATCATCTGAAAGCGTGCCGCGGCGAGGGGTGAAGATGGGGCTGTCGTCGAGTCTTCGATGTCCAGACCTTCAGATCCAAATTCGGATGCAGCCATGCAGGGTCCCACTCTTCCGGGGCCTGCGCGACTAGGGGTAGACTGGTTAAGCGATGCGCTAACGCATACCAGAGTCCCGATTGTTCCCCCCTCATCCCTGCACCTCCACCAGCTTAAGAGAGTGCGGCATCACAACCTCGCAGAGAACACATGTTCAAGCCAACGCATCGTGAACACATATGCCAGCTCACCTCAAGCGAAAGCACCCTGATGGGGGACTTGCGCCATCTACCAATAGTACGACCGCTACGGTCCCGATGACCGGCCCATCACCAGTCCCGGGACCGCGACGCGCGACGCGCCAGAGCTCGATCCCCCCACTTCCAATCCCCGAAGATCCAGAACCTCGACGACGGAGACGCCGCGCCGATATCAATGGCCGATCCGTCGAGAGCACGGAGCTGTCCCGTTCTCCACGCGGGAAAGAAAACATACCTGTACATGCAGGCCATCCGCAGCAACAGCTACAGCCTCTACAGCAAACGGGCCTCATGACCAAGCCGAAACCGACGACACGTATGACCCGCCACAGCGCTGCCGGCCTACAAATACCTGCATCTCTCACTCCTGCTCCCCAACCCTCCGCTAGCAGTAGCAACCGTCCAAAGTCAACGACTGCTCCCAATATCATCCCAACCCCTGCCCCGATTCCAGCGATGTCCACGCAACGACCCACGCCGTCTCGAGCGTCTGGAGCAGCTCGCACGGCACCAGCCGATCCGTTCGTACACCATCAGCAATCCGTCTCCGTCGGGCGCAGCAAGCCGATAATCATGACTACGTCGGTAGCTCAGCCAAGTCAAAACGCGAACGCCAACCCGACCGGGGGTTCCGAGCAACATGGGACCAGCAGCGCGGGCCAGCCCGACCGTAACATCGATAAGGTCGTGCTGGGACATTTGTTTCCGAGCCTGGTACCCGTCGTATTACGGCAAGGAAGTCTTGGGCGAGATCTCGGGTCACAGCACCCAGGGCGGCAAGGCTTCGAAGAGCAGCACCCACAGCACGGCGCAGCACAGCCACCACGAGGGAAAAGGTGAAACAAACGGAGGAAAGACGCACGGGCGCAAAGACCGCGACAACCATCAACCAATGCTGGATAGGTTGTACGTATGTCCCTGCTGCTTCAAGTACTCCAGAGAGCTCGTCACATGGTGGAGCATGTCCGCTGGTGCGAGCGGCGGGGCGTTGTGCCTGGCAAGAAGATCTACATACATCCCAAGGGAAGGCGGACTGTGCTGGTTCCGGCAGGTCCGGCTCCGAAGCAAGGAAGGGAAAGCGCGGGAGCGTCGGACAGAAGATGGTCGAGGAAGTGGTGCAGGACGAGGGTGAATGGAGCATCTGGGAGGTCGACGGCGAGATGGATGTGGTAAGCCATCCTCCACCTATCATCATATCGCAAGCATCCAGCTAACATCGTTCAGCTCTTCTGTCAGAACCTTTCGCTTTTTGCCAAGCTCTTCCTCGACAATAAATCCGTCTTTTTCGACGTCACCGGCTTCAACTACTTCCTCCTCGTCTATACCCCTCCCGCTCCGGCAATCGACCCTGATGCCGACGTCGCGGAGGTTGTGCCGCCGCGCAGCCAGATCGTCGGCTTCTTCTCCAAGGAGAAATTGTCATGGGACAACAACAACCTCGCCTGCATCCTCATCTTCCCTCCCTGGCAGCGCAAGGGCCTGGGCTCCCTCCTCATGGCGTCTCCTACGAAATCTCCCGCCGCGAAGGGCTCCTAGGCGGGCCCGAGAAGCCCATCTCCGACCTGGGCAAGAAAGGCTACAAGCGCTTCTGGGCCGGGGAAATCGCCCGGTGGCTTCTCAGCTTTGACCCGCAGCACCATCACAAACAACAGCAACACAACGACAGCCCACCTTCCAACCAAACCGACGAAATCGTAGTCGACATCGAAACGTGTTCGCAAGCAACGTGGATCGTCCCCGAAGACTGCCTCCTCACGCTCCGCGAGATGGGCGTCGCGGAGGATGCCGGGACCGGACCGGCCCCACTTCCTCGTCGGGTGCAAGCGCCGAAGGTCGCCGAGGACAACACCACCACCCCGGCCGCCACCACAAACGGCCACGGCAGCAACGGCAGTGGATCCGCCTTCGGCACAGCGGAAGCGGCAGCCGCCGCGGCGGTGGAGCAGGTGCGCCACGTCCCCAGAGTCCGGATCTCGCAGGCCGCTGTCCGACGTGGTTACCGCCAACAAGATCAGCTTGGAGAAGGCGTGTGATCCGGACGGGTTTGTGGAGGGGTATGCGATGAAGAAGGGGCTGAAAAGGAAGGAGGAGGATGGGGAGGAGGAGGCTTGATTCTGTTATTGAAACACACACGCACACGCATACGCACACACACACAGATATGGTTCGGATTGCGGCGCGATACCTATGCGGTCTGGTTATGGCGTTTGGCATGGTCTGGATGGATATGGTGAGAACATGGCTGGTTATTTACCCCCATATGGTCTGGTGATGAATCACATACGCAGTATGGAATCTGAAAGCCAAACGATCTAACGTACGGAATACTGCTCCTTAAATGCGTATGTCAGTGTGAGCGTTGCTCATGTTTTTACTGTCCATGGTCTCGGCAACAAAACTACCCTACCATCCCAGATCCACACTTCTGTTCTACTGCGTATGTTGGGTCCTCAACTACTGGTTGAATCATAACCTGGCTGAGACTTCAAAACTCAATAGTGCTCTCAAGCCCGGCGAACAGGTGTTTCGGATCACAGCCGAATTGGAATTCGCCTTCCACACTGATATAACAGCCACATGATGCAGCACAGCGTTCCGGAATTCGGTTCTCAAGTCACACAACCGCCGCATTGCATCATCCAGACAGCCAAACTCACGTCGGACAGTCACCGAAGCCAACGAATTTGATGGCTTGCCAAGCGCTCAGAAATGATGATCTTACTCTGCTTGCTGATTACTGGAGCGAAACAGGATCGCTTCCGAGCTACAGAGACGCCTTCCCCTCTCAGTCAAGAACACCATGAGAGTGTCATGAATGAAGAGTCAACGGCCGAACACTTCATAACACTGGCTCGCTTGGCCGGTGGACCTCGGCGTCTCACGGCGCTGCATGATGCCACACCGCCGTGGCTTGCGCCGTGTTCTCACAGCCTCAGGTACCAAGGCTGCAGGAAAAGTTTCCCAGCCAATCAACATGATCCCCGGCAGATCCGACCCGCCGTGCATCGGCGCTGAAGCTGTGTAACACTCTCAAACACGGGCTTGGGACCAGAAAACTTTTTGGAGCCTGACATGTGCCATCCAGGCGAGCAATGCCCTCCAGAACAGGCTCTGGCTGTCACCGCTCTTCGTCGGGCGTTGCTTTGCGCGCTCCAAACAGCCATCCTCACGGGCATCCTTTCGGCCTCATCAGGCACGGCACTGATAGCCGCTCAAGGATGAACGGAGGAGAGGCATTTTTTCGCTCATCCTGTCGTCATTCCCCAGCCCCTGATTGCAAAGGTGGATTTCGATGGAGCCGCTGTTGGTGTCTGGGCGACTCAGAGCGCCGGATTTCGCCGCCAAGTGGGGGCCTCGTGGGGCTTCCAGGGTTCGCGGTTGAGGAACGGGAGCCTCATTGCCTGAGACATCAAACCCGTGCTGAAAATTTTCGGGCGACACCAAGCCAGAGCAGAGCTCCGTCCGCCTGTCAGATTCGAAGCTCCAGGAGCTTTCCAGGAAGCCGCTAGTTAAACGGAACGGTGATAGCTTTCCACAGTTGCTGGACCCCATCAAGGAAATCGGTGCCCACCGAGGGCTTCGGGGGCCGTAACCAGGTCGATGTTTGTTGAAGAAGCAGGTCCCGAAACGGCCCAGCCCCCGGGCGGTCGATCGACCACAGTGTTGTGTGTGGCGGCGTCCGAGATTGCCCGATCCATTTCCCAAAGTGCCGCAGCAAAATTTTCCTCTTCTCTCTTGCGGTTGTCCCAGCTCGAGCCGTGACCCACCGTCAAGCTCCAAGTGGAGTGTTCTGCGCAACAGCCTCGAATTGACCATTCAGAGGGCTTCTTTCTGCTGCTCGAGCCCGTTGCCCGGACCAGCCCGAGGTTCCGCTTCCCCAGCTGACCACCTGTTCTTCCTTTCCGCTCCTCCCTTCCTCCTCTTTTTTCCCTCTCTCACTTCAGCAGTCAGCCATCGCCTCTGCCTCAACCTCCAAGAGTATCATCTCGTCATCCCTCCCCGACCCGTCTTTCACTTCTCTGCATACTCTTCCCATCAGTCACAATGGCCTCCACCCGTGTGCTCGCCTCGAGACTGGCCTCGCAGATGGCCACCAAGGCTGCTCGCCCGGCCGCCCGTGTCACGGTTGCCAACGCCAGCAAGCGGACCATGACTGGTGAGTAGGCCGCGCGTGCGCTCTGCCGCAACCGCGAATCGAAGCCATCGCGATATCCGGGAACCGTCGAGATCTAACGAGAAATTTTTGGCATGTTTTGCAGCCGCCAGCAAGGCCTCTCCCCTCCAGGCCGTCAAGCGCCAGCAGATGTCCTCCATCATCAACGCCACCACCCGCCAGGCCTTCACCGTCCAGCGCCGCGCCTACTCCTCTGAGATCGCCCAGGCCATGGTCGAGGTCTCCAAGAACATTGGTATGGGCTCTGCCGCCATCGGTCTGACTGGCGCCGTATCGGTATCGGTCTCGTCTTCGCCGCCCTCCTCAACGGCGTTGCCCGCAACCCTGCCCTCCGTGGCCAGCTCTTCTCGTATGCCATTCTGGGTTTCGCTTTCGTCGAGGCCATCGGTCTTTTCGACCTCATGGTTGCCCTCATGGCCAAGTTCGTAAGTATTCTCCGTAGACCGACGCGAAGAATCCCGAGGCGGTATCGAAGACAGTATCCTGACCGGCGTTCCAGACCTAAACGCATCTCATCCATGCTCGGACGGGAGTGGCGTCGATGCCTCGCTGGGAGCGATCGATCGCCTGTACATATTGGAGCCGGGGACGCGATGGGCGGGCGTGTACGAGAGATTCATAGTCCTATGCGACTTTATCGCATCGCATAGACTAATGAGACGGGCGGAAGTGTGCATGGGATAATGGCGGGGAATCGCACCACCATAGACGGGGCCATATAGACCTAGATCGGGGAAAACTTTCGAGGGCGATCCGACCGTCTTGTCGGCACTTCCGACAACAACCTGTAACATAACCCACGGCGATTCTTCTTTCTCAGTTCTCTGGGAAATCACCATCACAAAAATTTCATTTTTGTCTCGCTCATGCTCTCTCCTGCCGTCGAGAACCGAACTGCTCGATTCCTCCCAACCGAGAAGAAACGCAATCACTTGATCTCGTGCGTGTTGGGGTCGGCCAATTGGCCCTCCGACAGGTGGGAAGTGGCAACCAATTGAAGAGAAAACGGCACGGTATCAAAAGCAGCAAAGCACCGCTCGACAACTGATGAAGCAAAAACGTCGGTTTTTGACCTCACCTGCTCATTCTCCACTCCCGCACGGGGAGTTTTCCAAGTTGAAAAACTGGGAACGGGATTGTGGTCCGCGCGATCGATCGATTTGCTCCACCTTGAGCCCGCAGCAGGCTAGCGTCTCCCCGTTAACCAGGGAGCACTTAGCGAGTCGGTTGTTTGATGTTTGGTTTTCGTGATCTCGGAGTTGGTGTTTTGATGCTTCATTACCGTTGTCGTTGCGGGAAATTGGGTGCGAGTCTGAGAATGAGGAGAAGAGGGGAGGAGAACTGGGAAGCCTTATTTGTGCAGCTCGAGCTGTGCGCGCCTCCCCCCTCATATTGTTCCAGATCTGTGTGCGTGTGCGGGTGCGGTTTCCTTTCCTGGGCCGTGCCTTCCCTTTCCCCTCACGCGGCTACCCTCAAGCCGCGAATGTTGCATGTTCTTGGTCAGGTGATTGCTCAATTTGGACGCGTCGATGCTACGGATACCGCGGGAAGATCAGGCACCGTCAGCGGCCTCGAATGAAATGAGGCTGGGCCATGCTGGCAGTATCAAAAGGGCTAGCGCCAGTGGGCATGGCAACTGAAACCTAGGCCCATGTTGTGTGAACCGAACCCCGAATGTGACAATCCCACCAAACCGTCCCATTCCCGAGTTGTAGTATTTTTACCAAAAGAAGTACACATCATGGCCACCTTCAAGTTGCCGATTGCATTCCTTTGGCCCGCTTCACAAGCATCGGCCTTGGACTCCCTCTTGGGTAGGACAGCCCATCTTAGCACTCAACACCACCTCCATATCACTACCCCCATCCCCCTTCCCCAAACCCATTACCTCCTTTGACCATGAAATGCTGAAACCCCTCCGCCATTCAGTGATACACACCCCCTGGGCCTGGGAGGTGCGGTCTTCGCCCTCACCCTGCGAACAGGCATGGTCGTCCTGGGCGTGACCTGTCTCATCTACGGGGTCCTCCCAGACCAGTTCCAGACCGGCGTCACCTATTTCAAGGGCCTTGACTGGAAGAGGGGTGTCGATCCACATCGTCCGCGCCGCCGAGTGCAGCAGGTGGTTCTTCACCGTCGTGACGGCGACGCGGGATTTGTATAGAGGTGGTGATTTCGTTGGGCATACTTGATGGCTGTCCGAGCTCCCTGGTCTGGGGGGTGGTCGGATGAGAGGGGATTGTTACCGGCCTGCGCCGGGCCCATTTTCGACATGGCCACGATACGGAGGGGCCTCCACCAACGCGTCAGGTCCAGAGCCTGGGAGGCGAGCCTTGCGACAGAGCCGGAGACAGGAGACCTTGACCCGCTGCACCGGCACGTTTGTTTGGGCCCAAGGCAAGAGATGTCCCCTCGATGAGCCAGGACGCAGAGTTTTCGAGTGACTAGAAGGTACGTTTCTACTCTCCATTCTCTAAACCGGGCGTTTTGGGGGAATTCTAAGGAGACGTGTCCAGGCGACCAGCATATGCTCTGTGACCGAGCCGAGGAGGATTAGGGAGACAAGCAGTCAGGAGCAGAACCCTCCCGATTCAGGCTCAAGGGGCAGGGTCCGCCGGTTACAAGACAGGGCTCGCCATCTCAGGGCCGCTGCTCAGTGATCTCCTTGGCAGGTTGTTCAGCAGGATCGCAAGACCTTCAAGGACGTGTTGAGCATCAAGTCAATCAGCATGTCTATCATCTATATCGCCTGCTAGTTTTTGTGTTCATGGATATCATTTCCCATCCAACGTCATCTAGCCTTGACCAGCAAGCTTGAGCCCGTCATCTCCTCGGGCACAGGAGACCCATGGCCTCGAGGATGGTAGGGGCAACATCGCCCAGCACGCCACCCTCCTTCTTCAAGCTCCAGCCCTCCGGGCGTTGGCCATGATGAACGGCACCTTGTTGGTGGTGTGCGACGTCTTCGGCTTGCCATCGGGGAACTTCATCTCCTCGGCGTTACCGTGGTCGGCAGTAATGAAGAGGATGTAGCCTCCTTTTTGCAGGCCTCGTAGATCTTGCCAATGGCCTTGTCAGTGGCCGCGCAGCCAACGATGGCGGCCTCGTAGACACCAGTGTGGCCGACCATGTCGGAGGAGCAAAGTTGTTCATGACGAAGGGGAACTTCTGTTCCGCCAGGCGCTTGCAGACCTGGTTGGCGACGCCGTCAGCGCTCATCTCGGGGGCCTTGTCGTATGTCGGGACGCTCTTGTTCGAGGGCACGAGATCCTGGGACTCGTCACGGGTCTCAAGCGGGAAGACCTTCTCCACACCGCCGTTGAAGAAGAAGGTGACGTGGGCGTACTTCTCCGTCTCGGCAACGTGGACCTGCTCAACACCCTGCTTGCCGAGCCACTCGGCGAGCACGTTGCCCATGTGCTGAGGCTTGAAGGCAATCTCGAAGGGGTAGTCGAGCTTGTACTGGGTCATGGTGACCAGGTTGATCTTAGGATAGGGAAAGTCGGGCTTGGGAGACCGGTCGACGTCGCCGAGGAGCTGGGTGATCTGGCGGACGCGGTCGGAGCGGTAGTTGAAGAAAAAACGTTGTCGCCGTCTACAAGGGTCAGTCAAGATTGAGTCAGGGCAGGGGGAAATACACGAACCCTTAATACGACCCTCATCACCACCAACAATGATGGGTTTGAGGAACTCATCGGTCTCGCCCTTCTCGTAGCGCTCCTTGACGGTCTTGACCGGGTCATCGCTCTGCTCGCCCTCGCCAAGGACCATACCCTTCAAGGCGATCTCATTCCGCTCCCACCGCTTGTCACGGTCCATGGCGTAGTACCGGCCAACAACCGTCGCGATCTGGCCGACCCCAATTTCCTTGATCGTCTCCAGGAGCTCCTCCATATACGCGGCACCGGACTTGGGGTCCGTGTCACGGCCGTCGCCGAAGAAGTGAATGAAGACCTTGGGAACGCCGTACTGCCTCGCCGCCTTGAGCAGAGCATACAGATGGGTCTGCTTGGAGTGCTGTGGAATGGTTAGCAGGCACTGCAAGCTGTCAACCACGCCGTTTACTGACCACACCACCGTGCGAAATCAGACCGCACAAGTGAAGGCGCCCGTTGCCGTTCTTCGCGGCCTCCATGACCTTCTTGATCACATCGTTGCTGGCGAACTCGCCCTTCTTGATGGTCTGGTCGATGCGCACGACGTCCTGCCAGACGACGCGGCCGGCGCCAATATTGAGATGCCCGACTTCGGAGTTGCCCATGAGGCCCTCGGGAAGGCCGACGGCGAGGGAGGAAGCCTCAAGCTCGGTGAACCCGGTCGCGCTCCTAGAGAACTCGTCCATCACGGGAGTCTCAGCAGCGGCAATGGCGTCGCCATCCTTGGGCGACTCCTCGGAGGGGATACCCCAGCCGTCAATCACGACTAGACGAGCGAAGGAGCATCATAATTAGCCAACAAAGTTCGAGATAGGTGAGGATGTAGCAGGCGACCAGCAGGTAGTCTGGATGGCGGGACGTACTCAGGCAGGCCTTGTGGTCGGGAGCCATGGTGTCTGGGTGCCGGGAGAGTTTTGGGTTCGGATTTTCAAGTGCGTATGACGTACAGCACAGCGCAGGAACTCAGCTGGCGCGTCTCAGAAAGTGCAATTGATCCGGTTGTTGTGCCTTCAAGAAGGGATTCCGATTGCGGGATAAAACCAGACAGAAAAATGCACCACGGTGGTCGAGTTTGTTGAGATCGGATGGCGGGGTAGTCCCCTTCCCCTGGACTGACACTCACCCACCTGACGTAACTGACCAAAAGTGGCTTAGCGCGCCGCTAACAAGAGAGCGATCACCGGCATCGCAGGTTCCAATTCCCCACCAGCTGCCAATCCAATCTCGACATCATCACCAAGCTTATCGACTTCTACTAAGGGTCTGGCCAACATCTCGAACAATCCATCTCTCCTTGCTTGTTTGGGAGGCATTCTCTCCCTACCCAGAGCCAACCCGGAGTGCTCGACGACAACGCCGTCCCACAATGGCAACCCATCTCCCGCGAACCTTTCCCCGGACTCCGTCGATACCCTCACGGAGCTCGCAAGCATCATTACCCGACTGCGGGCGCAGCAAGCCGCCGCCTCCTCCACCACCACCGCTGATGCCACCAACATCACCTCCGCCGCAACCACCGGCGCAACCCCGGTCGCGACAACACAGTCTCAGACCCCGCTGCCCTCAGGCACCACCCCTGGTGCATCGACCTCGACCTCGGGACAGCTCCTCCTCTCAGTCAAAGAACTCCCCGCAGCAACCGACAATCTCAAGCACAAGCTTCAGCGCGCAAGACAAGCCATGCACGCGCTCGGCGATGTGCAACGGACGATTGGGCAACAGCAGGCCGAGATTGCGAAGCTGGAGGCACGGAGGGGGCGGCAGGGGGAGATGCTTGCGGGGATGCAGGAAGGGGGGATGAGGTTTTTGAGGGGTCAGGGGGAGGATGGAGAGGGCGAGGGGGACCGGATGGTTGAGTGAAGTCGAAGAGACGTGATCGGGATTGGATGGCCAGGTGCAAAGCATAGGGTGGGGATGAAAGATGAAATGCGTTTGGGATGGGTTAATGAAATGGGTTTGGGATAGACAAGGTAGGCATCAGGGTAGGGATAGCGATGGCGTTGGGGGTATGATTAGGGGAAGTGGGTGATGCTCTGATGGGCTTGGTCTTGGAGGAGAGGAATAGTAAGAAAACCTCTCCTAATCCTGTTGCCCAGAGTTGGGTGGTTGCAAAGTTGTGATCTCATGAACAAAGCTGGGCTTCAGGCCAAAGAAGCTGACAGGAAAGGATATCTAGCAGTCTAAATCACCCTGAAGGACCGGCCAGATGACCAAACATATCTGAGACGAACGCTGAGTTATGGAGCTACTTGCAGCCCCCAGGGATACTATCTCACTCCACAGGTCAACATTAAAAGGCAGGTCCTCAACGTATACCCCTTTCAACCAGACTCTCTCGTCGCCTTCCCGACTCCCAGGCTCCGCAGGGTGTCGTCAATAACGACCCCGGGACCGCTAGCGAGCTCCTTCCTCCAGACCTCCTCGGGAATGGCCTCTGACTCAGGTAGCAGGCTCCAATGCGGGGAGGGAGTGGCCTTGAGCCAGTTGAAGTCGTCGACCTGATCGAACATGTTGGTCTCGGCCTTCTCCTTGTCCGTCAACTGCTTTCTGTCAGCACCTCTCTTAACCCATTCAACCCCATAGGTTCAAGGTGAGACTTACATAGCTTTCTGGCGCCCGGGCAAACCTCACCCCTTTACACCCCTCCACGATAGGCCTGCTAACACAGTGCAGATAGAAAACCACATTCTCGCAGTCATGAATGCGCACCTGCCGCGCGGCAACCATGACCACACTATTCCTCACCCGCGTAATATGCACCGGCCCGTCGACATGCCCGGCAACAATCGCGCTGCCCGCAATCTCCTTGAGCGCCAGGCTGGCAAAGGGAGCACCCCCGTCGCCAGACTTGGTCGGCACCGACATGTCGACGACGCACTGGTTTAAGTGGGTCAGGGTTCCCGCGGAGGTAGCGCGGGCGGCCGAGGCCGGCAGGATGATGTGTACGCGGCTGTGGTCCGAGAGGGCGATATCGCGCGCCGCCGAGAAGCTGGGCTTGCGCGGTCCCATGAGGCCGGGCGGGCGGCGGCGATCTCGGCGTTGTAGTCTCGGGTGGTAGCGGAGGCGGTGTTGCTGAAGGTGGGCAGCGAGCCGACGTTGTCTTTCTCCTCGGCCACTGCCTTGGGGGAGGAGGAGGAGATGGTGGAAGTGGCCTCGTTGCCGGCGGCCGCATTGGCGGCGAGGTCGAGACGGCGGGTGTCGGGTTTGGTTGGGACAGAACCAGCAGCAGCAGGACTGGCACGCGGCTTGAACTGGAAGCGCGACTTGGTCTTGAAGCTGGCCACAGCTGTGTCGCGACCTGCTCGCGGAGCTTCTTGATCGTCTCGGCATAGGTGCGCTGGTCGTAGGCGGGGGTGAAGTCGGCGGCATCGGCAACTACAACAGACAGCCGGAGATGGCGCCCAGGATGTGCTCAACGGCATCCAGGCGCTCGCCTCCAGCTGCCGAGAAGTTGGGCAGCTGGTCGATCTGCTGCTGGATGTCTTGGTTTGCTTGTTAGCCGCTGTCTGAGTTTGGGTTAAGAGAGAAACTCACTCTCGACTGAGCTATGGAATTCACGGTAGAACCGCGCCTTGGGATCGATTGTGCCGCCACTCATTTTGATAATGGGATTGGAATACGGAAATAGGGTTGGTGTGAAGTGTGTTCTTGAGGGTACTTGAGGATGCTGGAGATGGATAATCGATGATTACACTTGGGTTGTTTGTGAAGGAAACCAGCCGCCCCCCTAGAGAATGACGGCACCGTGAAATGCAATGAAGAAAAGGAACTCTCTCACATGTTTAGGTCACGGGATATGGTGTCGGAGGAAGAAAACCTAGAACAAACTGAGTTCAGCCCCCTACTCGAAGATAGGATGATCTGTGACGACATCCAACATTGAACGAAACTCAGGGTATCGCTGGACCCCAACTCACACTGGGGACGCTACTTGGGCACTAGTGCCTGCCCGGCTAGAGTCTTGCTGCAGGTGATGTGGGACTGGAGGGGCGGCTGCAGCAAATGAGAATGGTGGGGAAAGGGAAATGGGCCTGCTGGATGGGGATTCGCGGGCTTGTCGATTGCTTTGTCTTTGCTCAGGAACCAAACACCGTGCGCGGGGTCATGAGAGGAGTTTGGGACGAGATCGCTTGTTGAGGGTTGAGGTCACGGTGTCAGTAGCCTCCATAACCATCTTTTTCACCGCCTTTACAGAACCTTGTGATTTCTTTACGAATAGACCCTGCTATTTGTCGTACTGTACATACGCCACGTCGGTCCACTCTCATGAGGTTGCCAGCTCACGTCTACTTCATCCTCTCAATCTACAGTCAAGAGACTTAAAAATAATGAGACGCCTCCAGCATTCAGTCCATCGTCACGAAGGGAGAAAGGGTGAAGGGGCAGCGTTGAAACAAGACAAGACCCTGGCACTTCTTGCATCCTTAGTTTACAAGGTAGGGTTGTGGTTGCTTCCCCACATCTGCAGGTGGTGGCTGGCTGGGTCCTCGGGCGGGACCCATGAGCTGCTGCTTCATGGCCAATATCTCCGGGTTGGGTGACGTCGTGATGGTGCTACTAGAATCGTAGCAATAGTAGGAACGTGCAACTATCGGTCCGACAGTTCCCGATCACCTTCCGTGGAACGGTCCTTGCCGAACATTCGCCAGGAAACTAAGGGACTGACGAGACCCCGAGGATCGACATGGAGATAGGGGTTGTTGATCCAGGAACAACCTTCTTCAACCAAGGCACAGAGACCCTGATGCAGCGATCTTCATCCCTTCCAAGGTCCTGGGGAGCGGTGGTGGACCATGAAACATGGCCCTTCACCACACACTGTAGAGCAAATATTGTGTTCTCCTCTCTCTATCCCAGAACCCACTACCCATACCTTCCTCTAGCATAACGCCCAGCCCCCAATCCCCGTCTCTCCCACCTCCATACCCATCCTCATGCCCATTAACCCCCATCCCCGCTAACACAGGCGGGACATAACTCCCTCTCTTTCTCTCGGGTGGCGTCAGCGAGTTGACCGCATTCCACATCTCCATGACGCCCGCCCTACGGGCGGGCAGCATGCTGTACTGCAGGCTGTACAGGTTCTTCCTGTTGAGCGGCGGGACAAACTTGCCCGTAAGCAGACACAGCAGCACGCGCGGCGAGAGGTAGTGCTTGCGGATGCGGTGGCCCATCTGGAAGTGCTGGTGGAACATGGCTCGAAAGCTGAGGGGGACAGACTGGGCATGGCGCACTAGTTAGTAGGGTGGTCTGGGGAAGAAGAGGAGTGTGGGTAGCGAACCTTGAGGTGGATTACGGATGTAGACTGGAGGTGGTTGGGGAAGTCGGTAACGGAATGTCTAAAGTCTTGGGTATCTCGAAGTTCAAAACGAATACCGCCTGCAGCAAGGTTAGTTGATGCTGGTAAAGATTGGTTTTGGGTTGGGGGGGGGGGGGGCAACATGCCTGGGAGCCTCCCAGGATCCTTGACCCGAAGCATAAGCGCAAAAAGGAAAGTGATTCAGGCAAGAAAGCATAGTGTCAAACACAGCCTTGAACTGATGATAACCATGCGGGCAATGGCGAAATTAAGATAAAAGACGACCACTGTCGAAGCAAAAGGAAAGAAGGGTAAAGAGAATTGTCCCAACCAGCAACTGGTCGAGGTCGTAGTCGCACGAGTCGATACGGTTCCTGAGTACGTTGTGCTTCTTGCCTCTGAACAGGTGGAACAGCGAGATCAAAATGTTCAGCTGCCAATGGTAGATGCGGGCCGAGGCGAGGTAGAAGGAGTAGATGTGCACCGTCAGGAGCGAGAGGAGATCCGAGAAAAGGGCTATCGGCATGCTTGCGCCGGCGAAGCTGGAGAATCCGATGAACCAGATCAAGTGTGGCAGGATTGGGCGGAGGGCCTCGATGCAGTCTGCCTGTGTTAGCGGATAGAAACGACGATATCAGGAGGGCGAATAACGTACTCGACCAATACTCAATAACCCAGAGGAACAAATCCCGAGGAACGCAGCGAGCTCGCCATTCAGCTTCAACCCGGCAGGCCAGCCCATGAGCCAGGAGATGCTGCTCTGGAGCGCGTCGACCGTGTACTCGGTAAGAACTGGCTGGATTCGCTCGGCAACCCAATTGGCATTGTCTACGATATACGATCCCAGCGCCATGCCGATGATGACATCGTTGGCCACCAGCCAGAGGCTGTTGTAGAAGCGGATGTAGTCGGGGTGGCTGGTCGTCACGCTCTCCCAGTCGTTCTTCCTGAGGCGCAGTGTGACATACTGCATCGGCCAGTAGCAGAACTGTTGAAGCCGTATTATCAACCTGTTGAGCAGTGGCCGAGATGTCCTTCAGGGCGGCGTATCCTGGCTGCGCTCGCCACACTCCAGGATGCGAAGGAGCACCTCGGCAGCGAATCGGTGGGCCACCAGTCCCATGACGAAGACTTTTTTGATGGTAGGCCAGACGTAGATGGTGAATTGATCCCATAGCCATACCAGCAGCATGTCACGCGCCGTGGTTGCTGACTCGACGACCCTCTCCGACACACTGAGACTCCTCTTGGGCCGCGGGCCGATGCGGGAGACGTTCTTCTGAGCAGCTTCTCGAGCTCCCAAGCCCAGTTGATCTGGTTGACGATGTGGACCAGTGCCTTTTCCTTTGCCGGGGGACGCGCTGAAGATCGAATGCATGCTTAAGCTTCTCCACCAGATGCGCCTTCTGCTCCTTCTTGATGCGCTCGTCCTTCTCGTCGTCATCCTCGTTGTTACCGGGGATCTCGAGCCTGAAAGTTTCGCGCTTGTCGTCTAGGGCCGAGCAATGGGGTTTAGCGAGACATATGCATCCGCCCGGAAGCGGCCGCTCAAAAAGGATGATCTGGATGCTTGAAGCTTCAGCACATGAGACAGTAGGCACCCGGCGGCCGGGCCCTATGGTGACTCGTATCCATGACGGGTCGACATCGACGGAGTCGGGGCTGTTGGACAGGCCAAGAATGTGTATGGATGACTGGCCGCAGAGCTCGTATATGCGGCTGACGGGATGAGGAGCATTTCGGAGCAATGTGCCCACCTTGAGGGCGAACTCGACGTTCCGAGGCTAGCCAAGAGTCAGCATTTCCGTCCGCAATCGTCCTCACGTGCCTTCGTTCGGGGTGCGCACCTCGACCTCTTCCAAAATGGCCAGCACAAACACATCCAAGGCCGAGTTCCTCCACCCCACCACCACGCCGCGCAGGTCCGACCGCGCAGGTCGGCCGGCCCAGAACACGCGCATCAAGCCATCATTCTCTGGCATGTAGTGGAGCCGCGGCTGGGCGTCTAGAAGGAACCCCGCCGTCTCAGTTGTTCCCTGGCCGAGATGCCAGATCCGGTCGAGCGTGGATGCTGGGAAGGGTGGTCAGAGCGGGCTCGAGCAGAGCATGGCGAAGGGGGTGCATGGTCGTACCAAGTTGGACTCGCGGGTCGCAAGACGCTCGACGGGGAGAAAGATCAGGAGGAAGACGAACTGAGGACAGCGAAACCTTTGGTGGCGCGGGTCTGCGTAGATGTATAAAAGCCTGGAGACAGTTTCGGGTTCGCGCAACTCAGTCGCACGCATGCTGCGGGAGGTCTTGGAAGAGAGGGGAGGGGGGCGGCGGCTTACAACCACTCCGTAGTTCCAGGCAAAGATGGCAAGCTCATAGAGGCGGGTGACAAGGTCCCATCGAGCGGTGATGTAGCCGGCCACGAAGATGCCCAGAGTCAGGATGGAGAAGGGGTGCATAGATAGAATCGCGCGGCTGCTACGGGCAGGTCATTCCCGGGAAGACGCAGCCAATTCGATGCCGGGTTGGTGTGACGTGATGCTGGCGCGGGTCAAGTCGCAGAAAACGGTCGTGCCTCTTGCGCAAGTTCCGGAAGCTTAGCGCAGTCGAGTTGTTGTCAACATGGTCGCGTTGTTTTTAGGGGGTTCGGCTTGTGGAGGCTCCAGACTCGGCGCAGTGGTGAAGCTGGACCGGAGGCGCCCCACACTGTGCGCCGAGCCAATGGGATGCAACGTGACTTCCAACTCCCCTGGCCAGGGCACCAGGCACCGTGACTTTCCAAAGATGACATGCGTGGCTGCGGCTGTCCATCTAATGGAGGCAGAACAGACGAAGGAAACGGTGACAATTTCAACCAACTTAATTCAAGGGAGATATATTCACTGAAGGATCAATAGAGTTGGGTGAACCCCACCAGCCGCCTCGTATTGACACACTACACTCTTTTTGGGACTTGGCGCTCGGAGAGGCAGTTACCCGCATCTTCCATGGAGCATTATTCTAGAAGAAGATACGTTAGGACGGACTGGCAGCATTACATGCGAGTGACTCGCCCACTTACACTTCTTTTTCCCCATCAGCACTGCGTCGTTCTCCTTGTTGTCTTCCCGCGCTTCCTCGAGCAGCTTGTCTATGCCTCGGTCCTTGAGTGCTCGCTGCGTCCAACCTCATCAGCATCCGCCAGCTTCCAGGGCCTGCGTCTGCGTCTTCAAGGGGGTTGGTGTCTTACGTGTAAGCAAGTGCTGTACTGCTTAAATAGTTCTGAGCATTCGTTGTTGTCTGTTGTGCCAATCCCACGAAGGTATTCTGCAGTAATTGTGAGCTCGTTTGGTCGCCTCGTGCCGGCAAAAGACCAGACAGAGTCTTCAGCCTTACTTTCGCTGTACCACTTGAGGAAACAGGTGTCGTAGCGCCTTATTGAGGAGTTCATGTCCAGTCAGTCTTGAGCAAACTAACCGGCGTGAGACCCAGCCCACTTACTCCTTGAGCTCATTACACTCGGAGCGAGCGACTGAGACATCTTGATGCTCCAAAGTGGCGACACGCGAAGTTTGGTGACCTAGAGGAATGCTTGCTCCACGTAGTCCCTGGTGCTTCGCCACTGTGTGATGGCGTTGAGAAGTGATGCCCCGATTCGATGCCGAGATTTGCGCTGCAGATTACACAGTAGCTTGAATCCAGCGGTAGTTGAGGTCGGCTCGCGAGACTGGGAGACTGAATTTGGATCGGTCGTTCGAGTCTCTTCGGTCCGGTGGTTTCCTCTGCAATTTTTTGTAGTTTTCAATCTTGACTTCCAGTCTTAACACTCGTTTCTCGTTCTCATGGAACTAGGGCCGCTGGGGATTGCCGACTTAGGCGGGAGCCGAAGGTCTGAACACCAAGGGATCTGGAAGCTGCATCGCCAAACACACTCCTGATCTGGGCGACAGAGTGGTGTAAACGCAGAGTCTACCTGTTCATGAGCCTGATTGGTGCTGGGAGCAACATGCCTGAACCGAGACCCACAGGGCTTTCCTTATCCGCATTCCCTTAAGGCTTATCTCATCGAAGCCAAGAACAGAGCGGATCCTCAAAAAGTTCGGGATCGCCCATTTCTCGAAAGGGCCAGAGCACAGGAATGCGTGCCCGCCTCGTCAATTGCCTGCGCAGCTTCAGACTACCCCGTAGCGCCATCGCCATGGAGTCTTCCCAGGATCTCAAGCCTTTGCGGGACTCCGTTCAATCTGCGCTGGTCACTGTCACCCGTTCTGTCAACAGTCTCGCCAACGAGGACCTCCAATTCCAGCGAACCGTCCATCCCTCGGTTGCGACGCGCCTCGACAAGAACACGGATCGCCTGCTCAAGCTTGCGGGCCGGCTGCTGAAGTCTGCCGCAAAGCTCACCGCCCAGAGAGAAGTCAAGCTGGAGGATGCGGACGACGTGGAGATCCAGTGGAAGGGTGTCGTCGATGTCGTCGACTCCCTCCTGGAGAAGACCGACACTTGCCTGGACGAGTACACGGGCTTGATCAAGAGGAAGGACGCGCCGACCGCGGAAGCTGTATGCCCAAGCATCACCCCCGGCTTCGTGACCCTTGCATTAATCTTTTGCCCAGGGTCGGGACCTCAAGCGGCCAAAATCAACCACCGATAGACTCGACTGGTCCCTGAGAAACGCGAACATTTTAAAGCCGCAGAATACATTCGAGAGGAAGCGGACAATTTTGATACGGGGCCATGGAAGCCTCTGTTGACGACCAAGCCTCACGCCCAAGTGCCTCTGGAGAAGAGCCTGACGACATTCACCGATGAGGCGGGTCGCACTCAATACAGCCACCCGTACGAGCCAGAAATCACCAGTCTGGAGTACCCTAAGGAGGTTTTCGAGCCGTGCGAGCCCCAGAAGTATCTGCCGATCGAGAAGACGAAGGCAATTTGGGTGGACACATGGGAGGGAGTTATGGAGATGTTGGATGAGCTAAAGAAGGCGAAGGAAATCGCTATCGACTTGGAACACCACGATTTCAGAAGCTACGCCGGACTTCTGTCATTAATGCAGATCAGCACACGGGACAAGGACTGGATAATCGACACTCTAGTACCTTGGAGACACAAGCTCGAGGTGCTCAACGAGGTTTTTGCGGATCCCAAAATCGTCAAGGTAAGAACATACCCGGCCTCGAGGGGTGATGCGTGGCTGACAGACTCAGGTCCTTCACGGCGCCTACATGGACATCGTCTGGCTCCAGCGCGATCTTGGCTTGTATGTGGTGGGGCTGTTTGATACCTATTATGCCTGCGAAGGCCTCGGCTACGCTGGCCGGAGCTTGGCCTTCCTGCTGAAGAAGTTTGCCGACTTTGACGCAAACAAGAAGTATCAGCTCGCCGATTGGCGGATACGGTAAGCTGGGTGCTCTTCCTCGCAGGGGTCAAACTAATTCGTCTACAGACCCCTCCCCAAAGAGATGTTCTACTACGCCCGGGCCGACACACATTATCTCCTCTACATCTACGACATGCTCCGCAACGAGCTTGTCGAGCTGAAGAACAGGCCCGACGGGGATCCTATGGACCGCGTCATCCGAAAGTCTAAGGAGGTCTCGCTGCAGCGCTACGAGAGCCCCTTCTTCGACCCCGAAACAGGCGCCGGAAATCGGGGATGGTTCAACACGCTGCTCAAGTCCCCTTCGCTGTACAACGGCGAGCAATTCGCGGTTTACAAGGCGGTACACAAGTGGCGGACGACCTCGCCCGCCGGGAGGACGAGAGCCCGCCGTTCATCATGACCCAGCAGGTCCTTTCCGATATTGCACGCATCTTGCCGACCGATCCGAAGGCCCTGTGGAGCCTGCTCGACTCCAACGCGCGGGGCCTCAAGGTCCACCTCAACGAGCTGTTCGACGTTATCCAACAAGCCAGGGCGCGGGGCGCCAACGGCCCGACCATGATGGAGTTTTTCAGGCAATCATCATCATCATCGTCTGAAAATGCGGCGCAGAGCTCCGGCAAACCGGTCAAGGCTGCCGGTGAAGCCGACGCCAAACCGCTCGATATCCAGGAGCTCAGGAGCAACCACTCGCAACTATGGGGCTCCGTGGCGCTCAGTTCCGCGCGGGGCGGCGCGGCCAAGGCTCCTGCGGCGGATGACCAGGTGCAGATCCCGCTCTTCACGTTCGACTTTGGCGCCGTCAAGGAAGAACTTCCCAAGCCAGAATCTACACCAAAACCCTCTCCCAAGGAGGATGCGGAAGACGCTGTCATGGAGGACGAAGGGTTCACCCTCAAGGGCGGGCGGAAGCGCAAGGCGAGCGATGCTGAGCTTGAGCCGGAGGCGTCCGAGGAAGGCGAGGCGTCTTCATCAGACGTGGAGATGGGCGAGAGCTCCACGTCTGAGCAACCTGAGATACCAGAAAACGATGCCGCAGCTCAAGAAAAGGCGGCCGGGACGGCCAAAAAAGCGCAGAATGCCGAGTTCATGCGCGTCCAGCATGAGGCGAAGGCTCCGATAGAAGCAGGGGACATCAAGGAGGCAAATGCCATGAAGAAGGAGCTCAGGCGGGCGCGGAAGGCGGCGAAGAAGGCGGCCAAGTCCGGGCAGGGACAACAATCACAGCAAACCTCGTCCGCGGGGACGCCTTCATGGGAGCCTGAGCAAGAGGGGGGCCCGCAGGACGAAGAGGAGGAGCAGCCGTTCGACTACAGCAAGGCTTCATCTGTCCTGCACGCTTCTAAGTCTACTGGTCCCAGCGAAGACAGCGGCAATGGAGGAAGGGGAGGCAAGGGCAAGGGTAAACCTGCTTTCGACCCCTATGCCAAGAAATCTGGGATGCGCCGCAGGGGGCGCGGAAGATGAATTACGAGCGGAAGGGGCGGACGGCAACTTTTAAGAAGTGAGCAACTTTCCCCTGTTGGAACGGGATTCAGGAGGGGAAAGGGCGGGGGCCAAGTCGGGGTCGGACGTTTAGCCTGTCTTATGCACTGCTTACATTAGAGCGTTCATGGGTGAGAGAAAAGCCACAACAGGGACCAGGAAGGGAGTCCCTACATTTACACTTTTGGCATGGGATACCCTCAATATACAGGTCCAGGCTCGCGCCTCGTTGCGATACCTTAACCCCGGAGACATTTGATGAGTGACGATTGCGTCTAGATTCTGAACGTGGGAGAGCAGAGGTAAAGTTGGACAACCATGCGGTAAACATGCATTGACACCAGAATTTGGCCAGGCTGGTAGGCAGATGAGCCCGCAAAATTCACAAATTCTTGGGAACTCATGTCCACTGCAAATGTCTTGGGGCTAAGGCGGCTCGCTATAGAAACTGCATTCTTGCCGTTGTGCTACGAGACAGAGACTCAAGGAAAATCAACCAGTTTAGATACAGACTACAGCCAAAAGACCAACTCCCAAGCTCCATTGCCGTCACTCCAACCCATTACTGCTGTGTGTGCCGAATGCTTACTTCGCCTCCGCCAGACCAACGGTGTTGGCACCGAGGTCGTAGATCGAGTAGTACCTCCGGAGGAACGCATCACCCAGGATGGCGAGCGGCCCGGTGGGCGCGGGGAAGTCCATGCCCATGAAGGTGGAGATGCAGCTGCCGCTCACCTCCAGGACGTAGTCGTAGGGTCCAAGGGTGAAGTTGTAACCAGCAAGGTTGAAGGTGACATCCTTGAGGGAGTCGCGCTTGTTGCAATCGATGGCGTACTGGCCAGCATAGTTTCTTCTTGGCGCCGATCTGGGCGTTGAGCATCTCAGCGAGCTGGCTGGGGAGAGCGATCAGCGAGGTGCCGGTATCGAGGATGATGCCAGTGTTTTCGAGCTCGGCCGTGTCATCGCCGTAGGAGATGGCGTCGAAGTCAACCTCCCAGTAGGCCTTACGCCTGAGTGGGATGGTGGTGATCTTGCCCTTGTACTTATCCTTGTCAACACCGCCAAAGACAACCTCGGACTCGCCGTTGGTGTCGGCCAGGTAGAAGGCAAACACGGGCTCATCGATGAGCTTCTGCTCGATCATCTTGTAGAACGGAGGGACGATGCGGTTGACGGAAATGGTGTCGTAGCCGAGACCCAGAATGCCGTCGAAGCGGCCGAAGGCGAAGGCAAGGCCCGGCTCGCTAGTAGCTTCGGCGAAGTCCTGGCCTCTAACGGTGAGGTCACCAATAGTCAACGTGTCCTGGAGACAAAGCCGCTCAGGCTGCCGGACCCGTAGCGGATGTCGAATGATGTCCCATTCTTCTTGTAGGTCGAGGACTCGGACGAGTCATATTTGGCATGCAGGTAGCAGGCGATCGAGCCGCACTGAACCGAGGGAACCCAGAGGTTGGAGCTGCCCGTGTCCAGGACCACTTTGAAGGATTGGGGAGGGGTTCCGAGTGTGATTTCGGAGAAGTCTACGCGCTGTCAGTCAGCCGTCTGAGAAGCCGAGAGGCGCGCAAGCTGAACATACACTGAGCGTTCATGAAGTTGCTGATGGGGACCGGGTGGTTGCCGTTGACCTCGGCAACCATACCCTTAAAGACAGCATCGGAATGGGATCCGCGTGGCCGGAGGCCCATGTACTTCTGACCGAGGTGCTCGAGTTGGGTGTTGATGGGAACGGACTCCTAGATTGCGAGAGGCATCAGCAGCTATCCAACCTGGACAAGGATGGGCAACACACAAGCTGTTCCGCAAGGGGAACCTTCTGAAGCTTCAGCTTGTGGACTGCTCCCTGGGCAGAGCCGAGCAGCACAGCTGCGGTAAGCAGAGCTCCCTTCATGCTGGGCAACTCCTCGCGACTCGATCGATCGGTGGGAAGGGAATGGAGCGGAAGGAGCGGAAGGCAGCGCGACGCGATAACGGAGATGGACAAGTCCCTCGCTCTTAGTGATGCTGACTGACGACGATGGACTGTGGTGATGGCGACGGCGCTGATGGCGACGGCGGTGGATGGAAGGAGAGTGTTGCTGTGTTTGATGGGAGAGGTTTGGGGGAGGCGGAATGCGGAGGTGTAGGGGGCGGGAAGGTCAGGTGTGAGGTTTCCTGCGTCCGATTACGTAGTGACCAGGGTGAGCTGGTTACCTAGCGAAGCTGGTTTGGGCGTCCTTCGCCACTTCCCCCGCACAAAACAAGGCAGCGATGAACACCCGACTGCTCCTGGAGAGCTTTAATCGATGCCGAGAATCGGATGCTCAATCAAAACCAATGTTTGTCTCGCCATCTGACAACCATTTGTTGATTTGTTGATGGGATGGGCGTTGGTGCATGAATGACCGCGGCACTGGGACAACCTGGAGCAACCAATCAATATCGGAGCAGCCAGTCCACTTTGTCTGAGATAGGAGAAAACAAGCACCTTGACGGATGGTGTTGAAGACAACCTCAATCTGCGATCTCCATCAGTTGCAGGCTGTTTGTAACTTCTTTCCGCTTGCTGCTGTTGCGTCCATGTGATTTTAACTGTCTTTTTTCACCATCCAATTCTGAAATCTCTCAGTTTAGTGTTAAGGCGTCAAGTCGGCTGTAAGGCAGCTCACGCCCAGTCTGGCTCGCAGCAAGACCTTCTCAGGTTTTGACCTTTCTGATGTTTCCGTTCTTGCTTGTTGGTAACTACATAGTCGATGCTATCGTCACGCGGGATCAAGAGTGCAGTCTTGAGGCTTGGCCAACATCCAGGTCGGTCCGGGACATGCGAAACCAGGCAAGACGGTGGGAATGTGGACTTGCCAGCATCACTGGAAGCGATACTCGGCTACCAGGATACTGGCAGTCTTTGACATCAGGTACTCATGACGAAAAGAGGAAAGACCGCTTCCATCAACTTCAGAGTGAATGAAGGGAATGGAAATGCTTGTGGCTGGGAGAGGCTCGAGCCAAGATGCAATGGGACCCATGCCACACCCCACAGTACGTCACCTTGCTCACCGAGGTGGACAGCTCGACAACCCCGCCATGAATTTTTGGCCTGGCGCTTCGCGAACCGGGGGGCCACCCGATAAGGTAACAACCTAATTTAACCCCACGCCATCCCGTTGATTCGGTTTGGCAGCTGCTTTCCCATTTGGTGTACGCAAGTCGCAACATGTGAAGGGCCTGTCCAAGATGGCAAGCAAAGACAACGAGCCAGCGGCGAAGTGAGTGGCCCCTTGCCTTGAAGTACCTCCCTCCACGTCTTTCTGGAGCTGCGCTGATTAGGAGCTTCTGCCGCAGGGATGCCACGCCCTCCAACCCCCGGGGCATTCCCTATGCGCCCTTCGTCGACAAGGTCGAGGACTATGTCTCGTCACGGGCCGATGTCGAGCCGACCCTGCGGCGATTCCAGGAGATGATCGCGTGAGTCATATCCGAAGCGCTCTGCGGAGGAACAAACACCGGTGCTTACACTGGGCGGGACCTAGGAAATACCAGTTCATGGAGCAGAATCTAGCGCCGGTAGTAGGGCTGAAGGATAAGCTTCCTGACATCCAGAAGACGCTGGACACTGTGCGCTTCTTGAAGTTGAGGACGGTATGATGCGTGCGCAACCCTCTGCGTGTGTGGAATGGCAGCTGATGGAAGTCGTGTACGCAGGACGAGTCGGATCCGATCGAGACGACTTTTGAGTTGAACGATACCCTTTACGCGAAGGCCGAGATCCCGCCGACGGACGAGGTTTATCTGTGGCTTGGAGTATGCCATCTTGCCTGGCAGACGGTGGGGTGATTCAGGGGCTAACGTATGGGCAGGCCAACGTTATGCTGTCATATCCGATCGACGAGGCCGAGACGCTTCTCAACTCAAAGCTGCAAGCAGCCAAGCAGAGCTTGTCCAACTGCGAGGAGGATCTGGATTTCCTCAGGGAGCAGATCACGGTATGGGGGTTTCCTGCTTGAGTTGTGCTTCGGGATGCGCTGACGACGAGCAGACGATGGAGGTTGCGGTCGCCCGGGTCTACAACTGGGATGTTGTTCAGAAGCGGAAGGAAAAGGAAGAGGAGGAGAAGCAGAAAGGGAAGGCCGCTGAAGGATTGTCCAAGCCCTGAGCTGCGCGGTCGAGGATCCGGGGCCTTCCACCACCTCGGTGCATATATTCCAGCCTTCCACGAGGCTTCGCACTTAAGCCGCATCCACACGAGGCCTCTGATTTCGACCTCAGCCGCCCCCGCTGAGGGTGTGCTTCCAAGAGCACCGAGGACAGTTCTCGCTCCGCTCGTGTCGACGAGCGGCCCTTGCAAGGCGGGTCCCCATGGCAGGGGATACAGGCGGCCTCAGGAATGGGCCATGGATCCCATTTTGGCTCCGAGTCTCAACTGCAGGCTCATTGCCTCCGACTTGCCATGTTGCCAACGTCTTCGTGGTAGATAAAAGCCGCACTTCACCGCCGTTGCAATGTTCCTGTGATTGCAAGAATATGGAACCTCGTCCGTTTAACGTTATGAGGGTATTTGGAGATGCCCATCAATGTTGATCTTGATACATTACACAGCGTGGTGGGAACAAGGCCTTGCGCCGCACGAGGGGACGCATCTGTTGGCGCAGACGGCATATCTGAGGGCGGCAGGTGCGGCTTGGACTGAATAACCGTGACTTTAAGTCAGGAGCTTGAAACGATGATTCTTTCCCTAGGTGCCGAAGCCAACGATGTCTGGTGGCCCAGCTCTGTTTCAAAAGGGGGAGCCAGAGCAGGTGGGGAGCCCAAAGGGTCCAGCCAAGTGCGGAGCGCTCATGTCGCTAGCGGGGGATCATTGACCGCACATTGGCAGCCCAGCGCCATCTCCCAGACACCCATGCCGAAAATTCAACAGCGCGGGGCCCCCTGACCCCCGCACATCCATCTCCAGGCATTTCAGGCACTCTTGCCAATTCCACGGCGATTGACGCCTCCTAAGACAAAAGCCCGCCGTCCCCTTTTTCTTTTGACTTTTTTCATCGCCACGAACAATCGGTCTTCCCTTGGTCTGTGCCTACACGCTCCGCGTCCTTGTGTTCCACGGCGCAACATCGTCTCCCTCTTCTTGGCAACTCCCTCCGCTGGCCGCAATCGATAGTTAGCGGGGAAACCAAGACAACAACACCAACTGTGTGTCGTCGAGAGCACCAACCGCACCATAAATCCACCAGACAAAATGGCTCCCCCGCCGCCCGTGCCCGCGTCCTCAACCTGCAGCTCGACCCCAAGTACGACGACTATGACTTCCCGACCACGGCGCCTGTTGCCCAACCCGGCCACCCCGGCTTCCTGACCGATGCGGAGCAGGCCCAGGTGTACCAGCTGCGAGCCATGCTGGAGGCGGAGGGCTACACCAAGCGTCTCGACACCCTCACCCTGGTATGGCGCGCTCCCGTTCATCAGATGAGAAGATAAAATGGGGGACGGGTCGCTGACGGACGTGACAGCTGCGCTTCCTGCGCGCTCGCAAGTTCAATGTTGAGCTTTCCAAGCAGATGTAAGGTCTTCCGGAGGCAGAGGGTGGCACCCAGCAGGAGACTTACGGAACCCCAGGTTCATCGACTGCGAGAAGTGGCGGGAAGAGACCAAGCTCGATGAGACTGTGCCGACCTGGGAGTACCCGGAGAAGGAGGCGATGTTCAAGTACTATCCCCAGTACTACCACAAGACGGACAAGGTGCGATTTGCTTTCCCTCATTCTCTCACCCGCGCAACCAACGCTGATGCTGAATTTCTGGGTTGTAGGACGGCCGCCCCGTTTACATCGAGCAGCTCGGCGGGATCGACCTGAACGCCATGTACAAGATCACGACGCAGGAGCGCATGCTGATGAACCTGGCGGTCGAGTACGAGCGGCTGGCGGACCCGCGGCTGCCCGCGTGCAGCCGCAAGGCGGGCACGCTGCTCGAGACGTGCTGCACCATCATGGACATGAAGGGCGTGGGGCTGGCCAAGGCGCCGCAGGTGTTCAACTACGTCCAGCAGGCGAGCAAGCTCAGCCAGAACTACTACCCGGAGCGCCTTGGCCGCCTGTACATCATCAACGCCCCCTGGGGGTTCAGCACCGTGTGGAGCGTCATCAAGGGCTGGCTGGATCCTGTCACGGTGCAGAAGATCCACGTCCTCGGCGGCTCGTACTCCAAGGAGCTGCTCGCCCAGGTCCCCGCCGAGAACCTGCCTGAGCAGTTCGGCGGCAAGTGCAAGTGCCCCGGCGGCTGCGAGATGAGCGACATGGGCCCCTGGCGCGAGCCGGAGTGGGCGCGCCCGCCAAGTGGGAGCAGCAGCAGCCCAAGAAGGAGGAGAACACCACGATCCAGAACGTCCCGGCGGAGGTCAAGGAGGGCGCCGAGGCTCAGGCCGAGCCGGCTGTTACGGCGACCGCCGAGGATGCCAAGGCTGGCGCTTCTGCTCCGGCTGCCGCCTAAGACGTACAAGCAGCCGGAGGAAGGAAGCCATTGTTTTCGAGTTCTGTGGTGCGGATCTGGTTACTCGTAGACTCTTTCCCGTCGTAATATCTCGATCGCTCGCATGGATACACAATAGATCCCTTGCATGTTCTTGCATCAGAATCCAAGAGGTCGCAATTGTTTTCTGCTTCTCCCCCCCCCGGGCCCATCAAACGCCAAACGCCAAACGCCATCCCCTCCCCATCCTATGCCGATTACTACCTCCCACCCACTCCCGCTAACATACCCCGCCGCAACCCTCGCCCTTTCCATCTTCGCCACCGCAGCCGGCATCTCCCTCTTCAGCCTCCCCAACCCCTCCACCGCCCCCTTCCACCTCTCCTCAACCCCTCCCTGCCTATCCAGCGGGCCCATCCCCTCCAGCGCCTTCCGCCCCGACACCATCCCTTCCTCCGCAGCCTTCTCGCACACCATCTGGACCGCCTCCGCGTCCGCCGCCGTCCCGCTCTCCATCCCTTCCGCCCAGCGCGCGGCCGTCGCCCCGGGCACGCGCCGCTTGAGCTGCGCGATGGCCCTCAGCAGGTCTTCCTCCTCGGAGAGCAACTTCTCGAAGCGGTCGCGCTTCCGCGGGTCAAAGGGCTCGTATTCGTACTGGACTTGCGGGGACGAGTCGGCGTCGTTGCTGTTGTTGTTATTGTGGGGATCGAGGGCGGAGAGGAAGCGCGAGGGGTTGGTGATGGGCAGGCCGTTGATTGTGAGAGAGGGGCAGGCGAGGGTGAAGGTTTTGACAATGTACTGTTGTTGTTTTTAGTTTGATATGATTTGTGTTAATTAAGTTGTGCGCTGACGTGGGTCGGGGTTGGTGGTGGTAGTGGTGGTAGGGGTTCAAGGAAGAGAGGGGAGGAAGTGGAAGATGAGAACAGAGGGGGGCCAGACGCACGTCGATAACCAGCTGCTCGATGCGGTTGCGCAGCTCGTCTTCTTCCTGGCCGTCGAGCGGGTGCTCTACCGGGGGAAAGGCGGCATTGATACTGTCTGCTGCGGCGCGGCGCACGTTGTCGATCAAGTAGGTCAGGTCCTCGGGGGACTGGAGCTCGATGCGCCGTTGCTCGGCGGGGTCCATGCTGTCTTTGGGGGTGTGTTTTTGTTTACGGTCGAGATGGTTTCGTCGGCTGAGGTTGCCTTCTGTGTCTTTGATATGTTTGTGTGGCCCTTGGTCAAGGTCCTTGGATGCTAGTAGAATCTGGCGCAACCTCTTCCAAAATCCTGTGTAAGTAAGTGGTGGGTGACACGGCTCCCTCGCCGATCAACAAACGACCCGCCATTTCGATGTTCATTCACAGCTTATCGATAGCGACAATCACAGAAGGCATGGCCATGCTCTCCCAGTTTTTTCGGCATATCGGGGTTGGCTAGCCCAAAGCGGCTAAGTGCCGAGACTCGGTGGGGTTTGAGTAGATTGCGGGGCTGTGGACTTGTTATCGGTAGTCCTCGTACATGACATGCAGTTCGATGCACCCGCCATCGCCCGGAGCCAGGCTGGGATGAAAGCAGTTACTCATCTCTGACGGCAACGCAGAGACCCTGCTTCTCGCGCTTGTCCCTGCGTCGGTTTGTTTATATGGGAAACGCTGACCTCAAAAATGGTAGAAGGGTACTAGAGCGACGCGGCTCCTACGCCGCAACCAATGGTCGATGTTGGCTCAAGACGCCCAACAGGAACCAACAGTCAGAAAACATAAACTTGGAGTTAATCAGCTACCAAAATTCCCAGACTAAAATACATGACCCCCAAGAACGCCCATCACATTCCAGCTGGCAAGACATTCCATCTGAGGAGAGCTCCTCGAGACAGGCCCTCTTAGAGACAAGCTGCCTCGGGTGCAATCCTGGACCGCGAGTAAAGAAGAGAGAAGAGAACCAAAATCCAACTCCCAAGGACAAAACGATAGCTGATTCCCGTGATAACAAAGTGTTAGAACTCCCGTGCTCCAGGCTGTGCCCAGGCCCGCCAACCAGAACCCAATGAGAAACCTGGCAGCCTGGTGAGCAGCGGTAGAGAGTGCGTGCCGCTGATGTCCTGTTGAAGCTCAGGTTCCGGAGAACCACTTCTTTGTACAGGGCGAGATTCCCCGGACCACCAGGCAAAATGATGAAAGCCGTAATCAACCGCTAACGCCAGTATCTCGATGTGCCCCCGCGGCCTCCCGAAAAATAATCCGGTCTAGGAACGATCCTGCCGCTTGAATACGGTGCTGTACAACCCGTGTGTGAATGCATCCCGTCTCGTGCTGCTCGTGTTGTGCCGTTTCAGTCGTTTATTGCGGCAGCATCTTCTTGATCTCCTCGTCGCTCAAGTGGATCTCGTGGATGGGATCGCGGCGCTGCTCGAGCGGCACGTAGTCATGGTCGCAGTACGACGGAACGAAGATCTCGGGATTCCAGACGAAGCCCTGGGCGGAGGAGAGGTAGGTGATCTGGTAATACACAATGTCAGTGGTGCCTTGGGAAAGCTGACGAGGCGGCACAGCATCACGCCGCTCGAGGCAGCTTACCAGCCGCATGGGTCCGTCCGGTCGTCGCCGATTTTGATGGTTGTGCATTCCTGCTGTGTGAAAGCCGAGCCTGGTGATAAGCGTTAGCGGAATGTAGCTCGGCGTCGACCAGATAGGAGCCAAACTGACTCAGTAGACTCGGTCGCCGGGCATGGAGCATCTTGCGCTTCTGAGCCTGGGACGGCGACTTTGGTGAAGGCGCCGGCGAGCTCGGGGAACTGGAGTAGGATGATGGCGACGACCCTTCCTCAGCTCCGGCCGCGGCCCGGACTGCCTGACGATGGCCCTGATCCGGGATGGTGATCGAAGCGGGCGTGGTCTCCATTGGGGATACGAAGTACAAATGAGGGCGATATTTAGACTGTCCGAGGTTCTCGAGCGTCACTACCACGGGTGGCGGTGGACGACGGGATAGGTACTGTTTGCTGCTACTTCTGCCGAATGACGCGCAGAGATATATACGGGTAGGAGAGGTCATCAACAGGCAAAGGCACCAGAAAGGTTGTGGGCGGGGAGCGAAACAGCAGCACGGGAAACGAAGATCTGGAAATCGGGCATGGAGAGGAGAGAAGGAAGGGCCGGGCTTGAGAGCAGCACTGACATGCACCAAGGGTGGAGTGGAAGCAGGCACCGGCCCCCCGGCTGGCAATGAATCGACGTCTGTGACTAAGAGGGACGGGGGTCGGGTGTAAATCCACAGTGTCATGATCCGAATGAATGTCCTTGGGTACAAGGAAAATTCCCCCCCTTCCCCCCCGGGCAGGATAACCAGGGTCAAACGACATCGTCATCTTAATAAAATAGGGAAAAGAGCTGGCTATCTCCCAACTTATTGTCGTCGACAGGAAGACGGCATTTCTGCAGGTCTGTTCGTGAGTGTGCTCCGTGATCGTCAACAGCAGCTGAGACACTGTTGGTTTAGCCTACAATGTCGACGTGGGGAGCGGCCAGCAAGGCACCCAGCCATTTGGGCCCAGCCAATGCGAAAGCCTCGGGCGAGAGAACCACTCGCCCACATGGCACCAGCCCCGAGCTTCGCCTGAGGGGGCCTGATGCGGCGCCAGCAGTGGCTGCGTGGCTCTCCACAGGAGGGCGATGACTGCAAATGCAGCTCACTGTGGCATCATCCCATTCATACCTGAGCGACGGGGATCTGGTGTCGACGGTGCTGCCAGATACGTGGGAATGGGGCAGGGCCAACTCGCATTGCATGAATCACCCCTTGCAAATGGAGCTGCTGCAGAGAGGGACAAGAGCTAAGTTATCACACAGTACGTGATGTGGGACGGGTCCAGGCCATCAAGGTCGGCTGGGACAGGGCCCTGAGGCTGGAAGCATGCAACTTCGAAATGGGAGAGGAACGAAAGTCAGACACTCCTAGACTCACGACACAGTAGTTCTGTCCGTTGATCATCCAATAACCCCAAGCCGGGAATCTCCATGAGACCGAGGCTTCTTCCCCAGATCACCTGTTTTCTGAAGCATTTGGAGCAGTCGAATGGAAAAAGCAACCTTGCGGTGTCGGAATGGGCGGCAGCTGCCAGGTCTCATTCACAACGCTCCTGTCAAGTGGGGGGAAGCGGGCCACTGGTTGAAGCACGGGCCATGACCTGCCCGCCTAGCCCACAGCCGCCAAGCCTTTTCTGCGCAGTGGGTCAACCTCAGGCTCCAAGCAGATGACGAGCCACGGGCCAACACCAAGCAACAGCGACCTGCACGCGCCACGAGGCGAAACCAGCAACACAGAACATCACCGAAGCAGCAACATTCCACCCCAAACATCGAAATTTTGGACTTGCGACCAACGCGCATTCCATCCACTCTATCACAGAAATTAGCCCCAATACTCGCCGTGCTCGTCGAATTCTCCCGACCATCTTCAGCCCGCTGCAGAGTATAATAGCCGAGAGCAGACTCAGCCGCCAAAATGGGTGACGTCCTGGTCGAGAACGCCGCCAACCATTCCAGCCGCTCAAGAAGAGCAACACCCTCGACCATCCCAAGCATCGAGAACTTTGAGGGCGTCCCAACAGAAGGCGGCGATGAGTATGCGACCCTGAAGCGGCTGCAACGGCAGCTCGAATACTCCAGCTGCAGGAGGAGTACATCAAGGACGAGCAGAGGAGCTTGAAGCGGGAGCTGGTGCGGGCACAGGAGGAGATCAAGCGCATTCAGAGCGTGCCGCTTGTCATCGGGCAGTTTATGGAGGCCATTGACCAGAAGTGCGATACTCACCGGACACTCCATCTTCCCGTAGCCGCTAACATGGCAGCAGCACCGGCATCGTCCATCCAGCACCGGCTCTAACTACGTCGTGCGGATCCTGTCGACTCTCGACCGCGAGCTTCTCAAGCCGTCCTCCTCCGTCGCGCTGCACCGCCACTCCAACGCACTGGTCGACATCCTCCCCCCGAGGCCGA